>CM031234.1:213400269-213628620 GCA_018340775.1 Taxus wallichiana var. yunnanensis | reverse complement strand
GCTTCTATAATCCTTCTATTACTAGTTCTTCTAAAGGCATAGTACCGATCCCGAATAACCTCATTCAAGATTATGAATGGTGTTATCCTTGTTCTCAGCCTCACAACCAAAATATTTTCCCAAGGAGTTACGAGTCAAGCCCTTATGTTTTGAAGCATATCCGCTCCACCTGAATCATCTATCGGACCATCCACTCATGAAAGTCAAGACCAACCTTCTGATGAAACTATGCTACTAAATTGGCAAACAAAATACTTTTGTGGTTTGAATACTGATGCCTCCACTATAGCATCCAACACATGTTCCAAGAAGAGGGCAATAGACCCACAATCTTCCAAAACTGATCAGGCATCTATTTCACAGTCCCCAACACAAATATCAGATGATAAAGGAAAAGGAAAGAAATCACCAGAAATATCCACGGATTAGTCTACAAAGAAGGATGGGAATTCAAGTATCACAATGCCTAATAGGCATTTTCCAAAAGAAGACTCTAATGCCCCAAAAGGTATTAGCAAAGTGGGGTGATTCCATTCAGCATTGTGGAGAAAATGAAGAAAAATAATTTGAGCGTCACGATGTGGGATGTGCTCTTAATCCCTTCTCAGAGGAATTTGCTACAGGAGGATTTGAACAACTTTGGCACTACCAATAGATCATCAATTCCAGTAGTAATGGCAACCAACCTATGCCAAACCGAAACAAAAGTGTTTTCTCAAACCAGCAAGCCTCCACCATTCTATATCTCATTGATTATCGGTGATCATTTGGTGCACAATTGTATGATTGATTTTGGAGCTAGTAGTTCTATAATGCCCAAACAGATTGTAGATGTATTACAAATTCCATATACTCTAATTTCAAGAGGAGTTGTTCGGTTAGACAAAGATCTTTGCAAATCCCAGTGCCGTGGGGGTCATTAAGGGTTTTATCTTACTATCCATGCATGTCCTATCTTGACATTCACACAAGACATATTTGTTATTGATCTCCCTCCCCTTTTTCCATTTACTTATCACGAGAGTTCACTACCAAGATGGGTGGTTATTTTTCATCGACTAGTTGCATATGATTCTTAGAACCCGATGGTACAAAGGTGACAATAAGAGTTGAACCCATTTGTCATAATCATGTGGAACCATACACTACTAAACCCATAAACATGAATCATGCCATGTGTGATCCAGATGAGGAGGACACAGATCATGAGCCAACTACCCTCATGGAAGAAGTTCCTGACACAGTGCTTGACAAAGTAAGTATTAATCACCAATATGATCCATATGCTGATTTATTAGCAGATGAAGAATCAGGTTTGCTGCTCCTGGAAGAAATAGGATTGGGGACATACTGCATTCATGAAGAAAATACAGTCGTACCTCAACTTGTTAAAGCATCAAGTGATATAAAAGGACTGTGGCAAATGTTCTTCGATGGCTAATCAAGTAATAATAGATCTGGTGTGGGGGTCATCTTGATTTCTCTAGATGGAGACAAATATTTTTCTTCCTTTCGATTTTAGTTTAGCTGCACTAATAATGTTGAAGAATATGAGGATCTTATATAAGGAATTAAGCTGGCCTGAAGAAGAGGAATCCAAACCTTGACCGTCTTTGGTGATATTAAATTGGTTATACACCAAGTCACAACCCATAGTGCATCACAAAATGACGTCCTGAGATCATATAAAAATTGGGTTTGGGACCTGATAGAATATTTTGAAGCTTTTAGAATTCATGCAATTCCCGAAAGCAAAATCAAGATCTTTGATAGGTCAAGCTACTATTGGCTCCCAGTACGATGTACCTACGGACATCATGAAATAAGAGTAGTAGATGGTCAAAATGGTGGTCCATCCCTCGGTACCGTATAACATAAATAGTTGGTAAGTGTTCGATAGTGATCAACGATTGTTCTCTTCCTACAACAAGAAGCAGAGTTTGTTGCCAAACATCAAGATAAGCTTCAAAATTCTTACTTTGTGATCAAATTATACAATTGAAAGGAAACAAGATGCCAAAAGGCCTAGTTACATTAGAATATATCTTCAATTCATATGATCAAGAAAATGACAAAACACTAATATGGTGGTCAAGGAAGAGGATTTTGAAAAGGTCGAGGTGGTAAGCAATTCTTTTTTAAAAATTACTAAGGTATGTGTTAATGTAAAATCACAAAGCACCCTCGAATGGCCCAGTGTGAAGTGGGGCATTCAATGTGATTTCACAACATGGGACCATCTCTCAAGTTTGGGACTTGTAAAACTTGAGATGGACATCAAAAAAGTCAGTTCTTGTTTCCTAATCTACCTTCCACAAGCTACTCCAGGTCAAAGCGAGAACCTATTCTATCCTAATCTAGCCATTCTAATGGGATAGAGAGAGAGAGGGTAAAATATCCTACACTAAGTGGTGATACAATAGAAAAGGGAGTGGTTGAATCACATACATTTGCTGATCAGCTGGAAGTGGAGAGAGGTGAGCAAAGGAGAGGGTGGTCGAATGCACCATGGACCAAAGATAGATTTCACATAGACTCCACTTCAAAACATATTAAACATAGCTCCCAGGACCTACAAATCGAACATAAAAATATGCACAGTATACCCTTCAATGATGAGAGGTAAGGAGATACAAAAAAATAATCCAAGGATGGACAAGCATCACAAAACAAATTTTATTGCTCCAAAATGTTACACAGTACATCATCAGTGGGAAAGAGGCAAGAAAATGCCATTACAGAGCCATGGGAGGAGGCTTAGAATCCATATTCTACCCTAAGGAAGAAAGAGAGAGGGGGGTAGGAGAGAAATAATGACCAACCCTTTGAATATGCCCCTTCATTACAATATATAGGAAGAATGAGAGAGAGAAGAGGGAAAAAAATTGTATCTTACTTCAACCACCTCAAGACGCATTGAATCCTACTTTGAAATCTCAACCACTATCAATCAATGCCTCTCTCAAATCTACCCCAAATCTATCTTGACTACATCAATTACTGGTTTGACACCTTGAAGGATGGGGAAATGACGGATTAGATCAAATCCGATTAGGTTGTTGGGGCAAATAGATCTTGTATTAAAGTCCTGAAGACATTTTTCCATTTTTCTCCCACCTAAATTCTCCAAACTTAAAGTTTTATATCTTTATGGTGTAGACGAGGCCAAGATATTTCTATCGGTGCCAAATTTGCTATATTTCGATCCCCGAGTCGAAAGATATGCCCATTTGAAATTTGGATCGGGTCTGTATAAAATAATAGGAAAACCAGTTCAAAAACGGGCCCCCTTTTGAAACTGGACATGTGGAGGGCTGGTGCATGTCTGAGGGCAGCCTCTATATTTTGCTTTTTGAGTGGTGCGGGGTTGACACATGGCTTCTTCCATGACCTACTTGATTTCCTTATGTTTTTGGCTAAGTCCTTTGCTCGGCGGGGTCATATATCTGACCAGGGACACGCGGCGACTTGGCGCTTGTCTAAAAACCCTCCCTTAATTCTGCTCTTGAATTAACACCATGCTAACACTTGGCACCCTCCACTGGCCTATCTCAATGCATTGACTATTCAACCCGACCCTATCCCTTTATGAAATTGGACGTGTGGAGGCTCCACACTTACTTAGAAACCCACTTAGGATTTACTTTTGAAAGAGTGTCGAGTTGACATGTGGGAACCTCCACGTCTTGGAATTTTCAATGGCCCCTCTTACCTCTTCTCGGACCTTGGGTAGGGTAGCAAGATGGCACTCATTTTAGTCTTAACTTTTGCATTAACTTTTGGAGATACGCCAAGCTGACGTGTGGCGGCTTCCACTAACACTTCCATACTTAGTCCTTTTTTAGGTCTTCCTTGCCCACCTTTTGACTTTTATCTTTGAATTTGCCTCCATTTTGGGCCTGGGACACATGGAGGCCTGGTGCTTGTTCGAGCCTCCCTTTTTGGATTCAACTTTGAAGATGTGCCATTTGGACACTTGGCGCTTTCATTGTCTCCTCCATACTTAGTCGATTTTGAGCTCATTCTGAACTATTACAGAGCCCGAATACTTCAAACCTTTTCCATTTCTTCTCTTTGAGCCTCTAGCCTCTTTCGACATTGTTTTCTCCTTCCCTGACCTGTTATTCCATTTTTGAGCCTGCCTGTAATCTGTTTAATGGATTTAAGGCATGAATTCACTCGACAGAGCCGTTTCTTGAATTTCTTCTTACACAGGGGTCATTTGATCTTTCATAGGCCCCACCACTCCATTGTAGAGTCCCTCTGCAACCTGTTTGTAAGGTTTGAATGTGATTTCTCTAGTTCCTTCTGTGTAGGGTCGTGGCTGATCCAATATTTTTCCAGGGGAAAAATATGGATAACAATTTGGCAACTTGCAGGGGTATCTTCCTACTAGATGAAAAGACCAGTTGCCTTGAAGCATCCATTGGGCATGGAGTCACAATTAATGGCCCAGTCATCGACCTTATGTTCAAAATGGACTCTCTGATTACCGGATTTTCACTTTTTCCTAACCCGAAGCTTTGCCCATGCATCCACACTCTCAATTTTCATAAGAAATATTGAAACAAGGCTTCTGAGAGTAGAAAATTGTTTTGACCCAAGGCTTTCATCTGTCCTAAATGGGATGTCTTGAAAACATTATTTATTTGATCTACATTTGTTCTATTTTTAAATTTTTAGATGTTACAAGAAACTATGATTCTTTGTCCATCAATAGTGAAGTTCCTAGCCTCGGTAGCTCTAGAGAAATATGAACAAAACTTATGTACAAATAAAAAAATCATACATGCCCCAAATGAGACATCTTTGAGTGTGCACAAGAACTTTTCTTTGGAAACAAATTCTACACCTACTCCTAAACTAACCGAGAGAAAAAGGGGATAAAAAAATCCTACTATAGGCGGGGAGAAGTATCTTCCCTTTCTCAAGAGAGGCAACCATGAAAATTATTTAATACTAAATATGTCTTCCTGTATGAGTGAAAAACTAACTTTAAGCCAATCCTCCACCCATATCAGCAAGGTATCAACATTAATGGAAAATACCTCCTCAATCTGATTTACATTGGACTCCTGGAGGTTTTGATGGTGACACATGGTGATTTGATACTCATCCTCATGCCCTTAAGTAGGCATGACTAGTATTGGCTTCTCACTTGGCTCCAATGAATCCAAATATCTAATTAGGAAAGCTATGGTCCTTTGAATCTACCCATGGTTCAAAACTTTAACTCCAAGAATGGAGCCTTCTTGTTGACCCTCATCGATGGATGGTGTGGGAGGAATGATAGCCTCATACTCTTTCTCTTCCTCTATAACAGGTGTGAATTTTGGAAGATCAAAATCTTCCAACTTTGATTCAAGAGGCATGTTGCAAACTGCAGGTTGTGCTTGCATGCTCTCTTCCATGGTAACAGGCTCTTGTGATTGAAGAATGAATGATGGGGGAGAAAATATTACAATTTTAACTAGATCCCTCTTATCAAAACATTCTTTTGAGTCTGGTAGGAAATCAAACTCTTTACTATCTTGTTGTAATAAGGTCTCTCCCTTTTGTATGGTGATCTTAAAATCTTTGTTATCTTCACCATATGAAGCTTCATCTTCAAACATGAAGCTAATGAGTTTAGGCTCCTCCAAAATATCAGAATTTTGGAGAGGTTGAATGGGAGAGGGGGAGGTTTTTTCTTGTGTAATTGGCTCACAATTCAGTGCCTCTCAATTTGTCTTGGTCACCTCCATATGCTCCTTTTTAACTAGGCTTGGAGTTGGTTGTTCTTCTTCCTTCTCTTGTGAAGAACATGGAAGACTTATATCTTCCAAACTTGGTCTCAGAGAGCTGTTGTGAGACATAGGATGCTGTTCTTGAATTCCCTCTTTCATGGCAGCAGGCTCGTATGCCTGGAAGATGGATGATGGAAGAGAAAAAGATGTGATCTCCACGGGGATTTTCTCCATCAAAGCAATCCTCAAAGTCAGAAAAATAATCTACCTCGTTGTTGTCTGTTGGATGTGCTCAACCTCCTCCATGTTGTCCTCCCGATCTAAAACTTTCTCACCATTGTTTCCATCTTCCTAAAACATGAAGTTTGAAAGATCAAACTTTTCTTCAACATTAGAGCTCAAAGAGGATGAAGTTGGAGGAAGAATTGAAGGTTCTTTTGTAGCCTGCTCCACACTTGGGGCCTCTGAAACTGTATGGTCCTCCTCCTCTGCTACAAATTCAACCTTAGCCACCACTAGCTCTTCAACCTTGACCTCCTCTATTGGCTTGACCATCAAGGGGATCTTTGTAAACCCAAATTTGGTAGCCCAACTCTTCAGATTTTCTGTCATTTCTTCTTTATTGGGCTCCACTTCTTGTTGTTTTCCTTGACTGGATTCTTGAGTCTCTTCCCAACATGGACTTGGGAAAGCAAGAGGAGTGGTAGGTTGGGGTTCAACCAGCTTTGTAATTGTTTGTGGTGGGGAGGGAGGTGGAAATTCTTGTTTGTTTGGAGGGGATGACTATTTGGGAAGGAAAAGGGGAGAAGAACTGAAATGGGGTGGAAGAATAGGAGATGGAGAAATGAAATCAACACTTGAGGCAAAAAGTGAGGGGATTGACTCTTAATCATACTTGAAACAATAAATATTAAGAAAAATAAAATGAAGGACATGGAGCTGGTGATTGACTTACCCATTGACAAGGTTGTCTTGTGTCCAACTCATAAGCCTCAATATCTTCAATCCATGGTGTAAGTTAAGGCAACATTTTAACCATGAAGTCAATCTTCTCGAGAGGGTCTGTAATGTCTTGGAAAATGGCCTGCCCATGGACAAGGTGCCCTACAACCAATCTTGAATGCCTTCATTTATATAATGGCCCTTGACTAAACCATGGAAACCTCCATTTTTTGAATCTTCTCCAACAAACCAGCATTCTCCACATATATGTCACCATTATATGTGCCCCTTGTTCTTGATAAGCTCCATGGCCAAACTAACTTTGACCCTGCTCATATGGGTAAGCATAATGGTCTTGGATCTAATTATAATGCTAATTTGGAGGAGTTGGGAAATGCATTGGAGGTGGATTGCATTGTTGTAAGTGTGAGTTCCATTAAGGGAATGAAATCATGATTGCACAACCTCATGGAATGGGAGAAAATGAAAGAGATGGAAGAAGAAAATGGATGAAAATAATTAGAAATGGATGGAAAAGGTTTGCAACTCAAAGAATGGGTTTTGACCGAGATGGAGCAGCTTAGATGTGCTTGCATATGCCTCAAAAGGTTGAACCTTAAGAGGAACACACCAAACTGATAAGATGAAGTGGTAAGGTGCTTGCACTGTCCCACCCAAAGGTGGAAAAACTATTAGTGCGGTCGCATGGTGGCTTATGATTTTTTGTTTGTAATGAGACACCTTGGAAAGATGGAAGATCTAACCTCAGTATCCCACCGGGTGTGCCAAAATTGTTAATGTGGTCATACGGTGGATTACGATTTGTTGTTTGTAATGAGACACCTTGGAAAGATGGAAGATCTAACCTCAGTCTCCCACCGAGTGTGCCAAAATTGTTAGTGCAAAATCACAAAGCACTCCCAAATGGCCCGAGTGTGAACTGGGAATTCGGTGAGATTGCACAACATGGGACCATCTCTCAAGCTATGGGACTTGCAAAAATTGAGATGGACCTCTGGAGAAATTCAGTTCTTGCTTCTTAATCTACCTACCACAAGCTACTCCGGTGTAGCCAAAACCTATTCTATCCTAATCTAGCCATTCCAAGGGGACAAAGAGAGAGAGGGTAAAAAATCCTACACTAAGCGGTGATACACTAGAAAAGGGAGTGGTTGAATCATAAAACCAACTTCCCCAAGTGGAGAGGTGAGCAGAGGAGAGGGTAGATAGAATGCACCACAGACCAGAGATATATTTTGCATAGAAACCACTTCAAAACCTATTAAACACATATCCTAGGACCTGTAATGAACATCAAAATATGCACAGTATACCCTGCAACAATGAGAGGTAAGAAGAGACAACAAAATAAGCCAAGGATGGAAATGTGAATCACGAAACAAATTTTATTGCTCCAAAATGTTACACAAAGACATCATCGGTGGGAAAAAGGAAAGAAAATGCCATTACAGAGCCATGGGAGGAGGCTTAGACTCCGTATTCTACCCTAAGGAAGAAAGAGAGAGGGGAAGGAGAGAAACAATGACCAACCCTTTGAATATGCCCCTTCATTACAATATATAGGAAGAATGAGAGAGAGAAGAGGGAAAAAATTGTATCCTGCTTCAACCACCTCGAGATGTATTGAATCCTAATTTGAAAGCTCAACCACTATTAATCAATTCCTTTCTCAAATATACCCCAAATATTTCTTAACTGCATCAATTACTAGTTCAAAGCACCTCGAAGGATGGGGAAATGGCGGATTAGATCAAATCCGATCAGGTTGTTGGGGAAAATAGATCTTGTATTAAAGGCTCGAAGAAGTTTCTCCATTTTTCTCCCACCTAACTTCTCCAAACTTAAAGTTTTAGATATTCATGGTGTAGACAAGGCTGAGATATTTCTATTGGTGCGATTTGTTGTATTTCAAGCCCTAATTCAAAAGATATGCCCATTTGAAATTTGGATTGGGTCCATATAAAATAGTGGGAAAACCAATTCAAAAATGGGCCCCCTTTTGAAACTGGACACATGGAGGGCTGGCGCATGTCTGAGGGAAGCCTCTGTATTTTGCTTTTGAGTGGCATAGGGTTGACACATGGCTTCTTCCATGACCTACTTTATTTTCTTATTTTTTTGGCTAATTCCTTTACTCGATGGGGTCATATATCTGATCGAGGACACACGGTGGCCTTGTACTTGTCTAAAAACCTCCCTTAATTATGCTCTTGAATTAGTGCCGTGCTAACACTTGGCGCTCTCCGCTAGCCTGCCTCAATGCATTGACTATTCAACCCGACCCTGTCCCTTTATGAAATTAGACGTGTGGAGGCTGCACACTTACTTAGAAACCCACTTAGGATTTGCTTTTGAAAGAGCATTAGATTGACATGTGGAAACCTATGCAGCTCTTGGACTTTTCAATGGCCCCTCTTACCTCTTCGGACCTTGGACTATATGGCGAGCTAGTGCTCGTTTGAGTCTCCACTTTTGGATTAACTTTTGGAGATGCACCAAGATGATGTGTGGCAACTTCCACTAGCACTTTTAGGCCCGCCGTACCCACCTTTTGACTTTTAGCTTTGACTCTGCCTCCATTTTGGGCCTAGGACATGTGGAGGCCTGGCACTTATTCGAGCCTCCCTTTTTGGATTCAACTTTGAAGATGCGCCATTTGGACACTTGGTAGTGTCTGTTGTCTCCTCCATACTTAGTATATTTTTAGCTCGTTCTAAACCTGTTCCAGGATATTGAAGACTTTAAACCTTTTCCATTTCTTCTCCTTGAGCCTCTGGCCTCTTTCAACATTATTTTCTCCTTCCCCGACCCTGCTATTCCATTTCCGATCCTAGCTATAATCATGTAATGGATTTAGGCACGATTCACTTGAGAGAGTTATTTATTGAATTTTTCTTACACATGGTCATTTGATCTTTCACAGCCCCGTCACTCCATTATAGAGTCCCTCTACAACCTGTTTGCAAGGTTTGAATGTGGTTTCTCTGGTTCCTTCTATGTGGGGTCATGGCTGATCCAATATTTTCCGAGGGGAAAAATATGGATAACAATATTCACTACTCAAGAAAAGAAAGATTTCATTAAACTATGTCAATAATATCATGATATTTTTGCATGGAGTTATAAAGATCTACGTGGTTTTGATCCTAGTTTAGCTCAACATACCATTGAGCTGGATCCAAGCTCTAAGCCAATTCGTCAAAAGTAGAGGCCAATCAATCCTAAAATTGAGCCGCTAATGAGGAAAGAGCTAACCAATCTTATCAAGGCCTACATAATTTTTCCCATCAAACATTCCTCATGGGTAGCCAATCTAGTTCTTGTAAGGAAAAAAACAGAGAAATTCGGTTGTGCGTGGACTTCAGGATTTGAACCACACCTCATTAAAGGATCATTACCCTCTTCCATCAATGGAGAAAATCCTCCAAATAGTGGCAGGGGCTCAAATTTTTTCTTTTCTTGATGGATATTTAGGGTATAATCAAATTCTGGTCAAAGAATCTGACCAATTCAAAACAACTTTCACTACTAGGTGAGGCACATACGCTTATAAAAAAATATTATTTGGGTTGTCCAATACAGGGATACCTTCCAAAGAGCCATGGATATGGAATTTAAAGGACTAATCAATGATATTATCTTGGTTTACCTTGATGACATAACTGTCTATTCCAAGCACACCAAAGATCATATCACACATCTAAGAAAAGTTTTTTGAAGATGTAGAGAATTTGAGGTCTCACTGAACCTTAAGAAGTGCATTTTTGTAGTCCAAGAAGGAAATTTTTTGGGACATATCATTTCAATAGAAGGACCATCTATTGATCTAGCTATGATCTATTCCATTATTTCATTACCTCATCTAAGTCACAAGAAAGGTCTCCAAAGTTTCCAGGGAACCATAAATTTCATGCTGGGATTCATTCCTCAGTTGCAACATTGTCTAAACCACTCACGACCATGCTAAAAAAGAACATTCCATTCTCATGGATGAAATAAGGGAGGGAGATTTTGAGGCTATCAAAAAGGCCATTTCCCAAGCTCCCACACTTGGTAAATCCCAGGTTTGACAAAGATTTCATCCTCTATGCTTTCGCAGTCAAGAAAGTATTTCAGGATTCTAACCCAACAAAATGATGATATGATGGAATAACCAATTTCCTTTTTCAGTCATTCTCTCAAGGAATACGAGCTTAAATATTCCTTCATTGAAAAATAGGTCTTGCAGTCATTCGAGCTCTAAAGAAATTTAGGCACATGTTATCCAACAACAAAGTCCACTTAATGGTCTCTCATCCTGGCATCAAAGAATTTTTGTTGAATAAAGAGATGAATGAGAAATGTGTTGGGTGGATTACAAAAGTAATGGAGTATGACGTGCACATTAAAGTCACTAAGCTTGTCAGGGGCAAGGGTTTATGTCAGTAGCTGCTACGGACATGGAGACCAAAGATATGGAAGATGTTACACTTCTGAATGTTGATGAAGGCAATGACCAGATTGATTGGTTGACTAAGATGCAAAATTTCCTCCTCTCGGGGTATATCCTCCAAATATGGATAAATTCCAACGATGCACTTTTTGTCTCTAGTCCATTCCATATGCCTTGGTAGATAATGTTCTTTTTGAAGGGATTTAAACGGTGCTATTCTACATTGCATCAAGCCAGAGCAGGTGAATAGGATGTTAGAGGCATTTCACAATGGTCTTTCTATAGTGCATTACTTAGCATGAATAAATAATACCAAGATCATGTGAGCCGGTCACTCTTGGGCGGACTTTTTCAGATATGCTCATCTCTAGGTGAGGAAATGTAAAGAATGTGCTCTTTTTGTAGGTAAACAAAGGTTGGCATCTCTCCCCTTGCATCCCATTCAGGTAGATCAACCTTTTGTTTAGTGGGGATTAGATTTTATTGTAATGATCAATCCTCCATCCAGTGACGGACATAAATGGGTCCTCACCGCAATAGATTATTTCACTCGCTAGATAGAAGTGGTGGCCTTGAAGGAAAGTAACAAAAAGACCGTCCTTGAATTCTTGGAGAATATAATGACAAGGTTTGGTGTTCCATTTACCGTCATCTCTAATAATGCAATGGATTTTCTTGGTTTAAAGTTAATTTAATGATCAAATTTTCTTTTCTTAGGATTTTCCCTATTAGATATGACCATATTTTCATGAAAATTGAGAATTCCTAAGACTTGTCCCAAATATAATTTGATCATTTGATGGGTTCACTACAAATCCACTAGCATAGGTTAAACATATCAACCCCTTTTCCCTAGAACGAGCCTTTAAGGATCAAACCAATGTAAGAGGTAGGGAGAGGATGATATAAAAGATGAAGAAATCCCGAAGTTAGTGGAATAAAAAGAAGCTAATGTAGAAGAGGCATCTCAAACAACTAAGAGGGAGCAAGAAGCTCATATTCAAACTCTCAACTCAAATAAACTAGTAGTAGCTAAAATCCAAGGTATAATAAATTGATGTTCAATGATATTATTGTCATAAGTATAGAAATTTTTCAAGTGAATGTAGAAAAATAAAACATAACTAGTCAAGGAAGAGTGAAAATGTAGTCAATGAAAAGGTATTTGAAACTGAATAAGAGTAAAATATGTTTATTGTGTGTAATATATCCAAGCATTAAAACCATAAAATTTGGTACTTGGTGAATGGTTATAGAAACCACATCGAGTGGTAATAAAATTTTTATTTGCATTCATTGATAAGAATATTCAAAGTATGAAATTAATATGGGGAATAATAAAATGGTTCTAGTTGTAAGAAGAGGATAAATAATCATTTACAACAAGCATGGTGATAAGAGAATAATACATGATCCATGAAATTTATTATGCCCCATGCATAAAATATAATATTTTGAGAATTGGACATATGGTCCAAAAATGATATCGAATCCTAATGGAAAATGGTGAGTGTATAATATATGGAAAAAATGGGAGAAAAAATAAGATTGTAGTTGTGCAAATGACAAAAAATTGGATGTTTCCTCTTAGGATGCAATCTGATTTTTCAGCATGTTCCAAGCACATGCATATTTCTAGAGCCACATCTCAAAGAGAAGCATTCAAGGTTTTCATAAAATATTCTTCTAGAATTTAGCACTTAAGGTATGGACATTTAAGTTTCTTTGGATTGAGTCTTTTTCCAAAAATGATATGGTTAAGGATCTAGTGAATATTGTAAAGCCTTAAAATACATAGGTAACCCTTTTAATCAAGGAATTATAGGAGGTCAATATCACCATTAAAACTTGTGAATTTAGATTTATGTGTTCCGATTAAAACTCCCACTATATCCAAAAGTTTATATGTTATGATCTTCATAGATGAGTAAAGTAGAAATACTTTTGTCTACTTATTTAAGAACAAGTATGAAGCCTTTAATAATTTTAATAATTTTAAGGCCCTTGTAGAGAAATAAGGTGGACACTTCCTTGAAATCCTCATAAAAACATAGGGTGAGAATATATCTCCAAATAATTTGTTATTTTTCTAAAGTATGAAAGCATCGAGAAACAATTTACATTCAAGTATACACAACAAATAAATGGTGTGGTTGAGAGGAAAAATAAGACCATCCAAAAGATTAGAAAGAAGCATGTCAAAGGCCAAGGGACTTTAAAATGAATATTGGAGTGAATATTTTACAACAAAAGCTTATTTTTTTAAGAGAAGTCCCAAAACGGTTGTATGTAAAAATATTCCACAAGGGTGTGGAAAAAGAGAAAATATAGTGTGGAGAACCTACAAATATTTTAGTATGTGGCACATGCATTTATGCCAAATGAGAAAATAAATGTTGGTTGATAGAGGAATAATGTGTATCTTCATTAGTTATAGTAAAGAGTGCAAGCATAGATGATATCTAACCATGTTACCAAGATGATTTTCATTAGCAAGGATGTTGAATTCATTGAGAATGAGTTATGGGATGACACAGTTGTCACCTCCTTGGGTATCTATAAAATGGCACCCACATATAATGTATAAAGTGTAAATGAAGAAGTATTTTTCAACACTAAAGTTGAACATGTCATAGGATCGTATGGTAAAAATTCAACAACACTTACTTTTTCTTCATTATCTCAAAATGTTCCATAATCCAACAACTCCAACAAGACAAGGTGTCACTTTAGAAAGATTACATATTGAACATTGACCTCTCCAAAGCTAATAAATACAAAGAGATTGAGGGAAATTTATGAAAATTCAAGGTATGTTGATTTTGATGAAAATATGAATTTTGCATTATGTTATCATGACGATCCTACTCGATGCATGAACATCCTTGTACATAGTCATTTTTGTCTTTTATAGGTGTTTTAGCATGTGAAGAGTCCATTTAGGTGGTCTCGAAGTGTTTCTAGTCCATATGGACTCTTTTGAATTATAATAACTGGTTTACCTCCAAAAAACACAATTTGAGTATTTAAATTAGTCTATAAGTAATTTATAAGTCTAGTGTTAGTATATGTGTAATAAATGATTGAATTGATTTCATGACACATATTATTTCTTAGACATGACTATCTAAACCTATCTTGTCTTTAACTCATGTTAGGTTAGCCTTATCAATGTTGTGTTAGTGGAGTTAGAACCCTAACTAACACCTCTTCACTACATTTTTGAATAGAGAATTAGAGTTAGGAAGGGGTGTGAAGTATAGGAGTTAATTTTTGGAGGAAAATCTCTTTAACATGGCCTTATGGATTATGAATTTATGTAACAATCTATTGTGATATCAATAAAATCTTCTTATTTTGTAAAAATTGTGTCCGGGTTTTCTATGATTGTATTCTTGAGTCTTTAGAGATGAATCTCATTTGAAATGTTGTATACATGTATATAGAAATGTGTGCAGGTATGAAGAAGGGCATGGAAGAAATTTGAAGAAGTGAAAATGTCAAATATCATAGTCATAAACAAGGAGGTAAGCAAACTATTTATAGTATTTTCTTGTTGAGTTGAAGGAAAGAAACAAACATATATTGCATTGTGACTAGTAAAAAGGAATGAATTTTTTCATGAAGGTGGTGTGAGGTATAAAAAATCTTACCACAAAGTTTCAGATAAAACGGAGTATTTTTTATGGATCAAACATAGAAAAAATAGTCATAAGCCTTTGTTTTGTGTAAGAAATAAATCACAAAATATTGTGAATCAAGTTGAATAAGGCACAATGACTCAAAAATAATTAAAGATGAAATTTTCTTCTCATAAAAATAGAAATTTTTCAATTGGAATGAGGTTTTGAAATTTTATAAAACTAGATATATGATTTTTTAAAGCTCATTACCATGTGATCGTGTTGGTTAGAATAAATGGCTTAGTATTAGACATGTGCAGAAGTGCAGAGACAAAGACACACGAGTGTGCATATAGGTTATAGAGAAAGATCAAGACAATTTATGAAAGCGTGCATGCAAGAGTAGGAAATGAATATGGAACAATGTGTGAAGGTGTGTGTAATGCAAAGGAACACGTCAACATGCAAGGGATCACACACATTCACACAAAATCGAGAACTTATACATTTTCCAAAGAAGGGCTAAAATAGGAAAGAAAACAATATGGTGTGTTATGTAAGCGAATTCCACAAATAGGTGAACAAAGAGGTAAAATAACATTCAAGAAATCTATCTATAGGAATTAAAGCATATTAAATTCGAGCTATTTATAGCTCTAACTAAAGATAAAGAAAAATTGTAAAGGCATATAATTTATGTTTAGCATGTCTATTTATAGGAAAAGAACATGTAAACAAGTGAAGGAAAAGTCCTTGCCATGTATAAATAGGTGTATCACTCTTATAGTTAGGTACATTTTATGTGTATGAGGAAAGTTCAATGTTGGAGTCTGTAGAGAGAGTTTTTATGCGTACATGGGTCTAGTGCATGGATGAAATTGAACTATGGATGTAATCAACATATTTGTTAGCTAATGCAAAGCTTTTATGATGGTTAATTGTGTATGGGTAGAAAATATTACTAGATATAAGTATGATATAATGGGAATTCAAGTGTTATAGATCATTTTCTATGTTGTTTGACTTCCTTATTACATGTATTGACAATCTTGTATGTTATATCTCCATTCAAGTATGTTATAATGGTTGTATATGATCTAACCACATCTAGATAAGAGAACAAAGGAGGGACTTGGTGGTTGTGCACACTTTGGGTGAGCATTCAAACCTTGTCTAGATGAAGTGTTAGCATGTCTAACTAAGCATTGGATAAAAATAGAAAACATTAAATGGTTCCGTTATCGGACCTCTTTCCAATATTATCATTAGGATATGGTGTGCACATGTTGTTTCAACTATCCTTGGATAATATTGATCCTTTGGCATGATGGCCGGATATATTTTCTCATAGCTATAGTATTGTACCTTATTTTAGTGCATGCAAGTAGGTGGAAGAAAATCTTTATGATTGCTTTTATGAGATGTTCTTTAGATTCTTCCCGGTAGATTTGTAAGAGTGGTTAACAACTTATGCGAGATAACAACAGTTCCCGAGATAGGAAGGAAGAAAGTTTAGAGTCATGATAATTACCAAGAACTCTCTTATCCGGATGCGTCATGGACAAGAGTTATAGATAGCTGGTGGGAAGGTGTGTTGAGTAGTTATACCTTAGAATTCATAATTTTGACATACTCATACCCAAAGGAATCATATTTCTATTTTCTAAATGATCCAAGGGATCATACTTACGTGCAACACCTTTATTTATCAACATCTTGATGATTGAGATGGGAATGGAGAACCTACCGAGGTAAGGTTAAAACCCCATTGTGCGTAGGGGCGAAATAGGTTTGGGAAGGATGGTGTTCTCTCAAGTAAGAGAGAGAGAGAGAGAGAGAGAGAGAGACAATTATTGCATAGGTATAATGATGCATGAGATAGGGTGGTTGAGGAGATGTTAAGACTTGGGGGAAAAATGACTAGCGGGAGTGATGAGAACACTATAGAAGGTGAGGGACTGCAATATCATGGCCTACCAATATTGGGAAATCGTAGTATTAGAACACTTTAGCATCTGATGAAAGCAATTTTGAGGAGAAAATGAGTACCCGGTGCACATCTAACCCAACTTGGCCACCTATCCCTTGGGCATGGTGATTGGAATCGGAATTTGTTAAAGAAGATCATCTTAGTGAAGGTGAGCAACTTAAGATAATCAAGTATCACCATGTTGGGTAGGAGATATAAGGAGGCACATATTAGTAACAATTAAAGAATTGCAACATATTAAGGCAACGCAATAGGCTCCCACATTTACATAGGCCTTTTTGGAACCAATTTGGTAGTTGCAACATCAAGAAAAAGTAGTGGCACACTACCCGTTGGAGGTATTAATATTGGTGGAGCTATAGTATAGACAATTGATGTTGATTTTAGTACAACTACTGAGACACAAGGAAGCATGTATACAAGGACACAAGTGACATTGGGAGGCTCAAGAGGTTTAGGACAGCCACCGCACATAGGAAATCCAAGTGGAGGATCAGGTTCAAGATATGGCCCCACTCTAGGATAAGAACCACATTAGTCATTATAAAAACCTCAGCAACCTAAGAAACATACCCCTTAGATATTCTTTGATACATGTCTACATTTACTATAGTATAGCAGTGTGGAAGATGCAATAAAGCATATGCATAAGTGTGAGTTATTGTGGAGAGATAAGGGAATAGTAACCCATACAGAAGTTCATCCGATTTTCTACCACACTTCAAGGGTGCATGCACAGCTTAGTACATGAAATAAGATCCACATCAAACAAAAGTGTACTATGATGTGTTGCATGTCACCTTCTTGGTTGAGTTTCATATACCTGAATCGAGCAATAGAGTATTAGTGCAATCAAGGATATTAAGAAGGTTTTGTATGAGAGTGTTAGAGAATATGACACAAGTTTTAATACCTTATTTTATAAGCTTTCCTATGACATTCATCAAAGCCATCATGTGTATTGGTTTGTATGGTGATCACTGACACATTTTTGAAGAGCACTATCACATAAGACATTCATTGATCTACTCGAGGCATTGGAAGAAGAATTACGTGTAGAAGCATGAAGAAGTGTAGACATGGGGGTAAGTCTATTCCTTAAAGTCCATATTATTGAAATGGCCTCTCATATGGAGAATCTTTCTATTAATTCAGCCCATGAGATGTGTAATGGACTCTAGTGTACTTATTGTGAGGTGGAAGGACATACAAAGGATAGTTATTCATGCGGTATGTGCGCACGTTATTATCATATTGTGAGATCTTTCATAAGAATCATGATGTCCATAATTTTCCACTTTTGCAAAGCACCACGACATAGAAGAATTTCTTGGTATATTTTAAAAATTTTGATGTACACACTCATCACACAACCAATTTTTGTCGATTGATCATATTCATAAGGATTTTGAAATAAGGTTAGACCAAACTAGTGTGAAGAGCAGCTCATAGGAACAAGAGGGTAGATCAATGAAGGGGACAATAATGGAAATGGAGGTTTCAATGGTGGATATCAAATCGAGACCATGGTGGTAGAGGATGGTTTGCATGAGGGGTTTTTATACATGTAGATCACTGATCATTATTCGGGAACCAAAAGGTGAAATAAAATGTTTAAAAGAACAAGTGCAAGAAAGGGAACACACGTGGAATACTGAATTACCAAAGAAAGATTTGGATGATCTTAGAGAAGTATGTAGAATGATAAATCAAGATAACATTATACCCTTGTTGGGAGAATGGTTATGAGACAAGATGTCTCATGCAGGGTGTTGAAAGGAATCTCTAGATCCTTCATGCTAATCTACTCGACTCAATACTATGAATATGATAAAGAACTCACATTAGATGTGGTGATTAATAAATGGTTGGTGAGAAATATCCTTATTAATACTTGGTATGGAAGTGAATGTTCTCACCCTTGAAGCTTGGAACCAAATGGGAATACCAAAATTACAACCATCCTCTAATGTGTTTTACATGGCTAATAAGACAAAGGACGTGTCCATTGGGGTTCTAAAGGATGCCACCATGACTATTTAGGGGGCTAAATTTACAATTTATTTTGAAGTGTGGGAGATGGCTGAAGTAGATAATTTCCCATCACTACTAGTCTGACATTGGTCTTATGCCAACAACATGGATTTATGCTTCAACAAGCGCTATATAGATTTTTGTAATAAAGAAGAGTGCATTGTCATTCCTTAGGATGATATAAAATTTGTGCCATACATCGAACCCATTAGTGAAGAGGATCTCAATGGAATCTATGTGCTTACAATGCACTACTAGTGTATCCTATGACAACTCGGGAACATGAAAAATTATGAAATGGTGGGTCACAAGTTTCAAGAATGGTAATGAGGATGATTCAACTACACACATTCAAATGTTTTGGAAAATTTAGTTTGGTGAAATATATTAAGGAGAAAACATAATCATTTTTACATGCGGTGGAAGAATAATGGTGTAGTGCAGGAGATAGGAGAAATGTTATGTTCTTTACCTTACGAGAGATAGTAGTGCGCTGACGAGTTACACACATAGACATATTATTGGGTTGGCGTGAGATCATACTAGCCTTCTTAGAAAAATTTTCTTGGAGCAATCTTCCTTCTTTGGTGCAGGGTTATGGTGGAAAGACCTCTCCCATGATGCATGTTCAAAGATATGAGATACATTTGGTGCAAGGGTAAGAATTTCTACCACCATCCCTTTAGGTACAAAATTTTTATTCCACTTTGTGTGGATGCATGTGTGCTTGGTATGTACATGCTGAATTAAAGCAGAAAAAAACAAGTTGGCGCGACCTAACTAAAGGTATTGTTCATACTTTTGATTATTTTTCTACTAAGCCACCAGTTCATGAAGCCTTGCAGATTATGAGGCGCATCATGTTGGGGGATAGCGTGAAGACCGAGGAAATCATGATTTAATTATTTGGATAACCTAATACTCAAGTACACGAAGATATGGTAGAAACAGAGGAGACCATTATAGGCGCGCGTGGAAATAAAAAGAGAAAGGAAAATTGGTCTACCTCATAGATGATGAAGAATTGGAGAATATATATATCAAGCACACAAAAGGTACACGTGAGGTGATGGAATCTACAAATGATAAGGTGTGCACTTACTATGTACCATTGAATACTAAAAACTAAAAACTAGAACTAGGATGTGCCCAAGGAGGTAATTATTGGTGATTATTTGTCTAATACTGAAGTTCCAAAAATTATTTAACTACTATGAAAATTTCATGATCTATTTCCTAGGAGGTATCATGAATTAAAGGGTGTGAATCCATCATTAGGTGAGATGAAGATTAAGCTTGAAAGATGGCACGCTACCATTTCGAAGAGGCCTTATCGGATGAATCCCAATTTTCTCTCAAGGTAAATGAATATGTTAATAAAATGCTCAAGTTGGGAATTATTAAACTTGTTGAAGAGTCTAAATGGATAAGTCCCATGGTGATCAACATCAAAAAGGATGGTGGGAAAAAGATTTTTGTTGACTACCAGGTTCTAAATGCTTCATGTTTCATAGATCATTTTCCCACACCATTAAATAAAGAGATCTTAGAAGGAGTAGCACGGCGAAAGATATACTCTTTTACGGATGGTATTCTAGGTTACCATCATGTGAGGATCATGTGCAAAGATCAGGAGAATACCACCTTTGCAACTAAATGGGAAATCTTTACATACATTGTTATTCCTTTTGGCTTAAATAATGTGCCCATAGTGTTCTCGTGCATAGTGGTTCAAGCATTTCAATATTTTATCCACAAGTTTTTGTAGGTTTACTTGGATGATTGGACTATGTATGGTCTTGTAAAATACCATTGTGATTTCTTGAGATTTATGTTTGAAATATGTAGACAACATATCATCTCTTTGAACATTAAGAATTATATTTTTCCACTCCTTTTTCTATATTAGTTGGACACGTCATTTGTAAGAAGGCATTACGGTGGGCCCAACCAAGATTGTAGTTATTTTTGGGTTGGAGGATCCCACTAACTAGAGTGAAGTGTGTGGGTTCTGGGGACATATTGTATATTACAAAAATTTAGCAAAGGTTATGCAAGAATTTCCATACCACTTGAATAATTTTTGAAAGCTAAGGGAAAATTATATTGGGGTAAATGCGCACAACAATAGGCTTTCGAGACCTTAAAGGATAGGTTAACCACCAAACCTATCTTACGCTTACCTTCTTGGAACAATCCTTTTCATGTGTATGTAGATGCTTCTGGTATTATCATTGAGTAGTCTTAGCATAGCTAGGTGAAGGAAATGTTGATCATCTAATTTGTTTACAAGTAGAAAATTGACATTGGATGAGAAAAACTACACAATCTGCGGAGCGTGAAGCTCTATCAATGATATACATGTTTCAAAAATTTAGGAAGTACTTGTTGGTAACACCATTTATATTTTACATGGATCATATGAATTAAATTACTTGGTCAACAAGCCGATTTTGTAGGGGCGCATATTTCATTGGATACTTCTCTTCTAGGATTTTGATTTTTCAAGAATAGTAAAGCTCGAAAAAGTAATTTGGGACCTGATCTCTTGTCAAGGATTAACTCTAGTGAGGATGTGTGAATAATATAAGATACTATGTCAAAACTCAATTGTTAAGGCTGAACTACATGCCAACTGATTTGGTGGACATTGCAGTATTCTTACGCACTAGAATTGTGTCTCGAGAGTATGCAGACTTTGGAAAAGAAGCAGCTTATTATTCATGTAGTAAATGGAACTAAATATTCCTTCAATAAAATATTTTGGTATACATTGACCAAGATATGTGATTTTGGAAGGAAGGATTAGGATGACAAGGTATTAGCATTTTTATGGGCATATAAATCATCTTATAAGAGGTTGGATAAGGCCACACCCTTTCAGTTGGTGTTTAGTGCAGAGGTAATTCTACCTATGGATTTTATATTATCCTCCCTACATATTGTGTGCGCGGGAGTACTAGATGATGAAAAGGAAGTTGAAGAGCACAATGAAAAAATAATTTAGTTAGATGAGTGATGCTTGACTTCTCGTTGGATCCAAAAGATGTAGAAAGCAAGACAAAAGGCCTGACATTACATGCATATCAAGAAAAAGTATTTTGTAGTAGGTGAGATGGTGTTGTTTTATGATTCAAAGTTTTCTCGCCATCCTAGGAGGATGAAAATGAATTGGTTGGGACCATTTGTAGTAACCATGATACTAAAATTAGGTGCAATCAATTGTAGGTGTTGGATGACACTATGTTGCCCAGATACTTCAATGGGAGTAGGTTGAATCCCTAATATAAATAAGTTCCTTTATGTTTATAATAAGGTAGTATTTCCATTTAGATTAGAATTCCATTTTTTTCTTGTTTTGTTTTGTTGTAATAAGTTCATTCCCGCACAGATCTGATTACTCTATGTTAGAATGATGAGCAAAGGATCATGCATACTTTTAGTGTGGGGTGAAGGATATGTGAGAGTGTGCAAGATAAAATGGGAAATTTTTACTTCTTGATAAGATCGTACGTGTGTGTGTGGGATGGAAAAACATATTGGTGTGTAAAATATGGTACTATGAATGTTTTGGTATGGTGCGAAGGTGCTTAAGGATGTTGGTACTTGAAGGAAATTTATAATATTGGAAAGAACATGAAGAGATGGTCATGTAGTGTAACGTGAGGGGGAAGTAAGCAAATAGACTACTTAGAAAGAGGCACAAAGTAAGAATATGTGTGGTGAAGGAAGGTGTGTGCAAGATGGTCTCGCAGCCTGGGAGTACTTGTGTGCTTAAATATTATGACTATCGTGCATGGGAAGAAAAAGTTCAATAAAAAGTAAAAAAATGATTTTAAAGAAAAAAGCAGAGGTATGTGAGGATAAATTATTATAGATAAATTTGGGAAAACTATAAATAGTGCATGTGTGAGGTCATTCTTACCTTGCTTTTGAGAACTTATGTGTTTGTGCAATTGAAATTACAATCAAATGCAAAGAGCTACTGCAAAGAACAAACTAAAGAATCAAAGAAAACCATAGTTACGTGAGTATAAAGAACTTGAATTTAAGATCTCATTCACTCGAAGTGGAATATAGGAGAGAAGGTGTAATGAGATAGATTTTGTAAGTAGGGACAAAGAGTTAGTGTTCACAGAGTTTGAGTTTGCAAATTCATAAATTGTAAGAGCTAGTGCATAGATTTCAAAAGTTTGAATTAAGGCATGAAGTGGAAGCAGAAAAGAGCAAGGGTTGAATGATAAAATTGAGAGTTATAATTCATATAAAAAAGGGGTGAAGTAATTTTAATCACCTAGGAACATAATTTCTTAAATTTGAAGTTTGAGCATTTGAAAACATAACCAATGGTGCTAAAGAGGGATCCTATGATCAAGAATTCACTTAAGAATAACAACAATAATGTGAAAAAATCACTTGAATACTTGTTTTCTTAAATGTAATAACTTCCAGAAGTGGTAGTAGGGCAGCCATGGGTTTCACACTTAACCAAATTCAAGGTTACCAATTATAATAACTGGTCACAAGCCCATGAGGTGGACATTAGGAAGGATTTCATGAAGGAATTAACCCAGAGGATAGTGGAAGGGTAATCGGTTATTGATCACAACGTCAATAAGGACTTGGAGAGCGTAGGATTTTGCAGGTTGTATTAGCTACCATATTTTAGGAAGCATGAGCACCTTTACCAATGGCTGATGTCTAGGGTACATGAAGACTTCTTTTATTTTGTAGAGAGGAAAATGTGCCCAACCCTCGGTTGATTGAGAAGGTGACCAGGTTACATGATAGTGGAGAAGATATTGCACCGGATTTGGAGGATGACACTTAAGTTGAAGCCATTGAAATTAAATTTAACTACCAAAGAGGGAACCATAGATTCACCATTATGAGCATAATTGATCCATGCACTAAGGTTACTACTTGGCTAGTGAGTTGTAAGTTGGGAGCTTCCGAGTGGTGGACAGTAGTAAACAAGAGTTTCTTGCATGTTACACACAAGATGGAACATAATATACTATGCAACATTGCCTCATTTATTGCTGAAGGAATTGTTGAAGAGGCTAAGTCTGGGTGAGAAAGGGTGAGAAAATAACTTGGGACACAATTTTGTTGTTGATGGTGTTTTGGGAGATTGGAATACTTGATGGCCCAATGGATAATATGTGGGTCTATCTGATAGAGAACAAGTCTCCCACACAACATTTTGTTGATTTTACTTGTTATGGGGAAATCACGGTTCCATACAAGATGCATGTTGAGAAATGGTGTCGATGAATGTGTGAAGCATTCGAAAATGAGTGGCACATGCCAAGGAGCTCCCAAAACGTTTAGACAAGTAGGAAGATTTGGTAGTGATGTAGCATTATTGCCTTGGTTGATTTTTTCTTAGCAATGGAGAAATGGGCCCGTGGTGTAAGTTTCCATTTGAATTCATGACAGAGTAATTTTAGGCCACAAGAAACCGCATAAAATATGCACGCAAGATGAATTTCAATGTAGATGGTGTAGATTTTAACTTCCATACTCTACGTTAGAATTATGTGTATTCCTCAAATTTGGCATATGTGGAGATAGTGGAATCGAAAACATGGACTTGAGCCCCATGACTATTATAGTGGGTAAGCATTCTTTCAGATTTTACATCTATTTAAGGCCTAATCTCAAGGATAGAAATTACCTCAATGTGCAAGACCTACATCTGCTGTCAGAGCCTCTACAAAAGAAGTAGATGGTAGGATTTTCTAATAGAGGGCACGAAGAAACTCCCCCTCTGCCGAAGAGGTAGAAGGAGAAGAAGACAAAGAAGTTGAAGAAGAAATAGAGCCCAGTGAAGAAGAAACCATGAGTGATAAATGTTGAGGAAGAGGAGGACTTAGAAGAACAAGTGGTTGAGGAGATAGCGCATAAGGATAAACAGCTATGAGAAGATATACCAATGTGTAATGAGGAGCCTACACGGTAGAAGAATAACCCAAATAGGTGGAAAATCATGAGGAGGTTTCCAAGGGTGACGAATTTCATGATGAGGAGATACACGATGCATGTGAGGAGGGATCTAATGGTTATGTATAGCATGAAGAAGAACTCGAGGAATACTATGAAGAGGAAGAGAAAGGCACCGGAGAACAACCAACCGGAGAAGGCTTAGGTGTTGCAGAGGTAAGGGAAGCGGTGTGTAGCTCAACATTGTGCAAGAGATGTTGAAGAGGAAGCAAGGAAAAAGAAGGAAGAAATGGGAACCTTTGATAGTACCTTAGATGAATTATATCAATGATACCTCCAAGATGCTAAGGGCATGATTTCAAAGCATGGTATCAATAAAGGACATTTTTTCCTAGGATTTGATTAATGAATATGGGGCTCTCTCATGAACAAAGAAAATTATGTCATGTAATTTGCAAACGCATATAGAGGATCCATAATTTGAAGTAAAGAATCATATTCTAAGATATGGCTGAAGAAAGACCCGTGTACAATCCTAATTGTCATTCATCCTACGAGATGTGTCTAACGAGAAATCTTGGAATGCATTCAACAATATGGCCATCAAGTTTATAAGGACAAATCTAGATAAAGAGTCCACAATAATATTTATGCATGGGGATAAGGAGCACAAAGATAAATAAATTCTAAAGCTCATGGAATAATTGAAGGATGAGAAGAAGCGGTTGGCGATGCTTATGATAAAGTGGTTGATATAGTGAAAAGTATCACAAGTGCACACCCGAGTTGGTAGAACAAGCCCAATATGAGTATACGATGGAGTTTCACTACTTAGAGGACCTAGTGTGAATGATGTTTCTTGAAAGAAATAACAAGTCGGGGTTGATGGTAGAAGAATTGGCTACATTAAAGAAAATTAATAAGGAATATGTTGAAAAGAGGATAGAAGAATATTAGGCATTGGAAGCGGAAGTAAAATATGCCTCACGAAAGGCGGAGTATGTTTTTTTATAACTCGCCAAGACTTCTCCCCATTTTGATGTTGGGCATTATGTCTTAGTTGTCATTGATGTCAAAGTGTCGCATTGATGTGAAAGTGTTTCAAGGTGAGTTACGTGTCTCCATGAGGTGTTATCCTTGAGTTAAGATTAAGGTTGATTGATAGAAGTTGTTATGATGTCTTGGCATGGTCTTGAGCATGGTGCAAGCTAGTATGGTCTAGTGTGAGTACTCCAAAGGTGGTATGAGGTCTTCATAAGGTCAAACATGTTTGATATGATGTGTTATAGGTATCTAAGTGTCTCGTAAGTGATCTTCATGGTATTTTTATGAGAATTCATGGTTGAGTCAGGTCATTTTAGGCATATTCCTA
Organism: Taxus wallichiana var. yunnanensis; assembly: GCA_018340775.1. Taxonomy (NCBI): domain Eukaryota; kingdom Viridiplantae; phylum Streptophyta; class Pinopsida; order Cupressales; family Taxaceae; genus Taxus; species Taxus wallichiana. The sequence continues at coordinate 213,602,534 of CM031234.1, read as the reverse complement.
GACCTAGTGCATGTGGGTTTGGCATGGTGGTATGTGATATGGACTAGGAAAGTCATGTACAATCATGGCATATGTGTTATGATGTTTCATAACATGTGTAAGATGTTTTTTAAATCAGTATTCAGAGGATTGATGTCATTTAAAGGCCCTTTGAAGCGCTTTTCTTGTGAACTAAGATGTAGACATAGGTAAGTCATGGTGGTGAAAGAATTACATATGCATTTGAGCATGGATGAGAATTTTGATAGTTATAGGAGGTTTATATGGTGCTCTGGGTCAAATGTTAGGTTCAAGTAATGAATATTTTTAAAGATATTTCACTTTTACCAAAACCGGGTTTCCAAAGGTGAGAATTTGAGGTAAAACTTGACTTTCTGATGCTCGTTGTGGAATATATGCTTTGCATGGGGACCTGAGCTATTTATCATATTTAATTACGTCAACTATGAAAACTTCCAATTGGAAGTAAGTTTTTAATCATCATATTTTTATGAACAATCGTTAAGAAGGTAAACATGTTTGAAACCCTCCTAAAACCCTAGCTTTGGAGCGACTTGGGAGATATTGAGCATAGTGACCCTTAATTGTTTATTTTTGAAAAAAGATGATTTGATGTTGTATATTATTCCTTCATATTTATCCAAGTGTGATTTAGAGGTTCTGGTTATATGTGGGCCCCACCCAAAAGGTAAGTTTCGGAAAGTTTCAGTTTGTGAAAACGTTTCCCATTGAACCTATTGACTAAATTACCATTTATTGAATCATGTGATTTTTGCTACATGTTTATTATTTTTTCAAGTAAAATTTGTGCATTTATAATGCAATGTGTGCCCTATTTATGAGGATTGGTTTTTAGGTAGTTTTGGGGTAGTTTTGAGTAGTCTAGGAAAAGAATGGTTTTGGAGGTACTACATGTGGAGTTATGACTTGGTTTGAATTTTTCATGATCCTGATTCTAATATCTTTCCAATTATATATCACACTTGATTTTTGCTAAGGTATGATAAATTTATGACCTATTATTTAAAGTTCAATTTTGAGGGTGCTTGGTTGTGCATGCTCTTGAGTGGCTTCATGAGGCTTGTTGATTGTTCTAAGTTGTTTCATGTTTTCTAGAGGTTGTTGAGTGATTATGCAACATTTCTATGTTTTTTTCTTGCTTTTATGAAGTTGTTTTTTCTCTATAATATTCTATTGTTGATGAGATGTTTGTTTTGGGGTTTCAAGGCTTGTTGAGTCCTAATGGTGGTCTTGGAGGCTCTAGGTGAGTATGGAGACCTATATGGACCTTTTGTGATATTTTTATGATACTCCTATGATGTGTAATTATTTTACACAATGATTTCTGACCCAAGTTATTTGGGGAAAAGAAATAGGTATTAAAGCACATTAGAAGGCTCATTGTGACTAGTTGTGAATGAGATGATAAAGTGTGACCTAGGAGGCTTATCAAGATTATGATGAACATTCTTGTGACCTTGTTGAGACAGAAATGAGTGTGTAATGATGTTTTGGAGAGATATAAAGTGATGGTGAACTATGGTAGGTATGAAATCAGCTTGAAGATAAAGAATATTTTGATCAAAGAAGAAGGTGAGTTTGAGAGGGGTTTTGTGAGAGAGTCTAGCTGAATTTGTGATCACCATCAATTGTAGAAAAATATCTTCAATGATAATCTATTTTAGGTGGATGATTTGGTGCTTTTTCATCTTGGGGTTTATATCCTCCTTGTAGGATTGATGTCCTACTAAACTAGGGGTTGGTGTTCCTTGTGGAACTATTGTCTCACTAAAAAAATCTTGTGTGACGTATAACATCTATGCAAGTCTGGTGTTATGTGTAATATTAGTAGAGGTTTCAATGGGTTTTGTTCCCTTTTATGATTTCCCACCTTATATCTGGTGTTCAAGCGTTCATTCTTATTTCTTACACTTGTGAATGGTTGATAAACACTTAATAATATCACATTGTTTATGGATGTTGAATGGATGTATTTAATGTTGAATGTATGTTATGTTCAATGAACTAAAAGTTTTGAAGGACCGATTCACCCCCTCTCGGTCCTTAATGTTTCCAACATCTTAGCATGCACACTACCAATGGAGAGGCATAATTGAAGAAGATACATGCCAACATAAAGAATAATAATGTCAAGTACGAGAAATTTATACAAGATGTCGTGAATAAATGAGAACTCATAAAGGCTTTGAAGGATACACTTGAGGAAATGCTCAATGAGATCTACCTGTTGGTTATGTGTAAAATGGATACACTAGAAGGAGTGACCTCAAACCTAGATGTGGTAGTCAAGGAGCTAAAGGAGAAAGTAAAAGAGTTAGCTTTAGAGAAAGTGATAGGTATTGTAGGAGCAAAGCACCGCACAAGGGTGACAAGTAACTCAAGGGTTGGAAGGAGTTATAAAACACAATAAATAGGGAATTTCCATAACTTCTTCCACCACCGAAGGCTTAAGTTTTGAGTGTGTGCGCATATTATTTGATTCTTCGTAAAAGCCTATATTATTTATTCTTTGATTCTTTCATTCATTCTTGGAGAAGGAATTATTTTATTTATATTTCCAAGGATGGATAATACTCCTAGTGTGGGGTAATGTTGGTAAGAAGAAATGGATAAGTTTAGCCATGTGCGGAAGTCCGAGACCACGTAAAGGAGTGCACACACAAAGTTACGAGAAAAGATCAAGAAAATGCGTGAAATCATGCACACAAGAGCATGCAATGAATATAGGCCAATGCATGAAGGTGTGTGAAATGTAGAGGAACATGTCATCATGCGAGGGCTCGTGTACATTCACAAAGAGTTGAGGACTTAGTCATTTTCCATTAAAGGATAAAAATAGGAAAGAAACAAAGATGGCATGTTATGCAAGAGAAGTCTGGAAATAGGTGAACAAAGAGGTAAAATCACATGCAATAAGGTAATTTATTTATATGAATTAAAGCATGTTAAATCTGATCTATTTATAGCTTGAACTAAAGATAAAGCGGAATTGTAAAGGCATACGGTTTATGTTTAGCACATGTAAAGGAAAATAACATGTAAACAAAGTGATGGAAAAGTCCCCACCATGTATAAATAGGTGTAGCACTCTTATATTTAAGTACCCTTTTGCGTGTATGAGGAAAGGTCAATGTTGGAGTTTGTAAGAGAGTTTTTGTAAGTGCGCATGGGTCCAACACATGGATGACATTGAACTATGGATGTAATAAACATATTTTTAGGTAATGAAAATTGTTTATGATGGATAATTATGTGTGGTTAGAAAATAGTACTAAATATGAGTATGGTATAATGGGAATTCAATTTTTATTAAACATTATATGTGTTGTTTGACTTCCTTATTACATGTGTTGTCGAGACTTTTATGTTGTATCTCCATTCATGCACGTTGTAATGGTTGTATATGATCTAACCACACCTTGATAAGTGAGAAAATGAGGGACCTAGTGGTTGCACATGATTTTGGTAAGTGTTCAAACCTTTTCTAGATAAAGTGTCGGTCGCCCAACTAAGCATTGGTTAACAAACATTCTGAGATTGTCCTTGTCTTGGAAAAATTTATAAAAAATCAACAATTTGTGCTTTATCAACTGGGTTCTTATGAATATTTGACTGTATATAGTATTTATACTACTAATAATATGTTTGTAAAGGTTTATACATAAATTCACATGTGGGAGAAATATATTATCAATTTTCATTTTGAGTTCTTGAGAGACTTAGTGAGAGACGTAGTTAAAAAGAAGATTTTGTTGTTGGGAAAATCATACAAGGAATTGAGGAAAAATTCACCATATACCAAGATGGCCCAAACAGGTACCCAAAAATCTAAACACATTTTCATGATTGTGTGTAGATTGTTCTAAACATGAAAGCTTGGAAGCTAAGAAGGGTTAAAACAAGATCCAATCAAAATGGTAAAATATGAATAAAAACACATTGGCTTGGAATCAGTTCATGAAACTTGGTAGGAATTTTAAGGAGGATAATAGATCCTATAATATCTTGACATTCAAGCATGATTCTTAGTATTTTGTGTTTTTTCTCAAAAATTGCATTTTGAATGGCTACAAAGACTTAGAAAGATATACAAGGGAAATGATGATAAATGGTGTTATGAAACGTTGTGAGGTGGCCTAACATATTGGATTTGTGGTATATATAAGATCCAAGGACTATTTATAGGTTAAATTTTTTGATTATAGCATTTTACTTATTGTAAGCAAGCTTAGGCTTCTTAAGATAAGGTAAAATTGCTTAATTTTGGGTTATTTTGAAAAGTGAAGTTCTAACCATTTTGTGTTGATGAAGTGTTTTTCTTGGGCCTACTCAGAGGCCTTTACATCATTTGGTATCGAGTGGGTTTTTCTCTTAGAAGAAAATAGTTAAGTTGAGAAGTGAAGAAGACAGGTGAAGATAGTGAAAGAAACCTTCTCCTTGTGAAGGCTTTAAAAGAGAAGATAGATTATAAGGTAGAGTGCTCCAAATTGGAACAGTCTTGGAGGTTGAAAGAGAAGAGAATTTGGTGAAAAATGACTAGGTAAGAGTCCTAGGTGTGTTACTTGAAGAGGAAAGGTGTAAAATACTTGCTTGTAAGAGAGAATATAGAAGAAAAGATAGAGAGTTAAGAGAGTAAAGAAAAGAAAAATGAAGGGTTTATTTCAATTGATTATTATGACAAGTTGAAACAAAGCGAGAGAAAAGAGAGGATGACAAATGAATATTTTTGGCTAAGATAAGTGAGATAGAATAGGATTTAATGAAGTGGGTGATTAATAAAAAGAAGAGGGAAAGTCAATCTCATGGATGGAGTGTGAAGTGAAAAGTGAAATGGTCCATTGTGTGGCTTGTTAAGAGAAAGAGGAAGCAAATTATTGCTTTGAAGAGAGTGGAGAAATGTAAAAAAAAATATGTATTGAGACTAACTATTTTTATCTAGAGGCTGGTGTAATGTTGGGTGAAAGAGGAAGAGAAAGAAAGTGAAGAAGAGGAACAATAGATTGAAGAAGAAGAAGAGATCATGAATGGAGCTTCTCATGAGGCTAAAAGGCCTCCTTATTTTTGTTATAATATTTCCTTTGTATGTGTGAATGTAGCTGATGTATATGAAGAGATAAAGACAAATATTTTTTTGTTGAATGAGATAAAGAAACAGAATATGAAATAATAAATGAAGAAGATGAATAATATACAACATATGAAAAGATGATTTGGTAGAAAATCATGAGTGAAACAGAGAAATCAAACCTTTTTGTGGATGAGACAGACTATAAAAAAGTAGAGAAAACAATAATGAAGATTATAAAGGATGATCAAGAAGATAAAGAATATGAAGATCAATTTAAATCAGATTTGAAGAAAATATGGGATGAAGAAGACATACAAGAACTTGATTTCATGTGGTGGCTGAGAGTGGAAGAGGAAAAGAGAAGGAAAAGTGAAGATAAAGATAAAGAAGATGAAGAAATAGAGAAATGAAGACAAAGTAAAGATAAAGAGCAATCAAGAAGGAAAGAGCTCGGCATAAGAGGAAGAAAATGAAGTCAAGGAAGCAAAGGAATTGGAAAATTGGAAAGAATAAAAACAAACTATGAGCTCAATTATCTCAACTTGTGGACTATGATGCAGGAGCATCCTTGTACATAGTCATTTTTGGCTTTTATAGGTGTTTTAGGATGTGAAGAGTCCATTTAGGTGGTCTTGAAGTGTTTCTAGTCCATATAGGCTCTTTTGCATTATAATAAGAGGTTTCCCTCCAAAAACCATAATTTGAATATTTAAACTAGTCTATAAGTAAGTTAGATGTCTAGTGTTAATATAATTGTAATAAATGATGTAAGTCGGTTCGTAAGACATATTCTTGCCTAGACATGACTATCTAAATCTATCTTGGCTTTAACTCATTGTGTGTTGGCCTTATCAAGGTTGTGTTAGTGGAGTTAGAACCCTAACTACCACCTCTTCACTACATTTTTGAATAGATCATTCAAGTTAGGAAGGAATGTGAAGGATAAGAATATAATTTTGGAGGAATATCTCTGTAATGGAGCCTTATGGATCATGCAGCTATGTAACAATCTATTGTGATATCAATAAAAGCTTTTTATTGTGTAAAAATTGTGTATGACAGGTTTGCTATGATTTTATGATTGAATGCTTGAGTTTTTAGAGATGAATCTCATTTGAAATGTTGTATACAGGTATATAGAAATGTGTGCAGGTCTGTAGAAGGACATGGAAGCAATTTGAAGAGGAGAAAATGTCAAATAACATAGTCATATACAAGGAGGTAAGCAAACTATTTGTAGTATTTTCTTGTTGAGTTGAAGGAAAGAAACAAACATATCTTGTGTTGTGACAAGTGAGAAGGAATGAAATTTTTCTCAAGGTGGTGTGAGATATAATCAAGGTTATCACAAAGCTTAAGTGAAAATGAAGGATTTGATAGATCAAACACATAAAACACAGGCATAAACCCTTATTTTGTTAAGAAATCAATCACAAAATCTTGTGAGTCAAGTTGAGTAAGGCACAATCACACATTAAAGATAAAATTTTCTACTAATAAAAATAGAACTTTTTCAAGTGGAATTAGGTTTTGAAAGTTTATAAAACTCAAGATATGCTTTTTTAAAGCTTTATGCCATCTGACTATCCCTATCTTGGACAAATTTCTAAAAAGTCAACAATTTTTGTTTTATCAACTGGGTTCTTGTGAATCTTTGACTGTAGGGTATTTATACTATTAATAATATTTTTTAAAGGTTTGTAAATAAATTCACATGTGGGAGAAATATATTATAAATTTTTAGTTTTGAGTTCTTGAGAGACTTAGTGAGAGACCTAGTTAAAAAGAAGAGTTTGTTGTTGGGAAAATCATACAAGGAATTGGAGAATAAAAGTCACCATATACCAAGATGGTCCAAATGGGTACCCAAAAATCTAAACGCATTTACATGATTGTGTGTAGATTGTTCCAGACATGAAAGATTGGAAGCTTAGAAGGGTTAAAACAAGGTCTAGTCAAAATGGTAAAAGATGATTAAAAACACATTATCTTGGAATCAATTCATGAAACTTGGTAGGAATTTGAAGGAGGATAATGGGTCCTAGAATATCTTGACATTCAAGCATGATTTTTGGTATTTTGTGTATTTTGTCAAAAAAGGGCATTTTGAAGGGCTACATGGACTTATAAAGGTATATAAGAGAAATGATGATAAAAAAATTTATGAAACTTTCTCAAGTGGCCTAACATATTGGTTTGGTGATATATAACAATTCCAAGGCTTGTTTATAGGTTAAATTTGTTGATTGTAGCATTTTGGTGATTATAAGAAAGTTTAGGCTTCTTGAGATAAGGTAAAAATGCTTGATTTTGGGTGATGTTTAAAAGTGAAGTTCTAACCATTTTTGTTGATTAAGTGTTTTTCTTGGTCCCACCAGGACTTTGCATCATACTCATTTTAAAGAAGAGGTGACAAAGGAGAAATGGTTTATGGCCATGCATGAGGAGATAGATGCCATAGAAAGAAACATGACATGGAAGCTAGTTGATTTGACTTAGGATAAACACTTTATTGAAGTTAAGTGGGTGTATGAGACCAAGATTACAATAGAGATCATAATGGAAAGGCATAAATAAACTAAGATCCTCATTTCTTTTCAACATTAAGATAACATGGAAAATATAAGAGCTCCCCTTTATACATAAACACAATTTCTTCCTTTCGTAACAAGAATTATACAATAAATAACAATTGGATTTTCAAATATAATAAAAACCCTCTTACAATCCTTATTTCCTTACAATTTACAAGAAGAATACAACTTAAAATGTAGGTGGACAATCCTCCCTATAGTGGAACAAATCAAAATTTATAATGAATCGTCCATATACCCAAACAAGGAATGAAAACTCCAAATCCATTTTAAACTATTCACAAAAATGTAGCTCTAAATTCATTAGAAACACACCAAACACCCACAAGAGTAAGATTCTTTGTTTTCCACCCAACCTATAGGCATCATCAGATGTCATTTCCCAATATGGAGGACATGTTAGCCTCCCTCCAAGCCCATGGGAGAGAGAGGAAGTAGGCCTCAAAGATGCACAATGAGGGTGAGTAAGGAAAGGACCAAAACATACACTCAAGAAAGAAAGGTTAAAGTAAAAATCACATATAAGAAGCCCTATACTTCTAAGGATGGGAAAAATGAGGATTACATACTCACACCATCAAGTACCAGAATTAAATTTAAAACACAACTAAGAAGCTCCACGATTCTCAATAGGGGGAAGAGGGGAAAGAATGCCCATTTGATCACATTATCACATTCCAAAATAAATCACAATTTTACAAGAATTATCATGGCCCCCAACTCCTTATTTCTTCCATATTTCAAACACTTCATTCCTCCTCATAAAAAAGGTTTTTCAAACCTTGGTGGTTTCCTTGAAAAAGAAGGGAGATGAGTTTCAAACTATCTCCCTCATCAACCAAATGAGGGAAGGTAAAATATAAATCCCATCATGGTTTTCCCATCAAGCCATGTGGGAGAAAGAGGGGTTTCTTCCTCTTCCCCAACACTCCAAAATCCATCCCCAAGGGAGATGGATGGAAAAAAAATTAATAAAACAAGATCAACAACACTCAAACCAACACAACATGAAATTCTATCTCCAACACAAGAAAACAAAGCCATAAATTTAGTGTACAACCGTAAACAAGACTAAGACATGTGAGGCATGTATGGTGGGCCAAGAATTCCTCAATGGCTTACACTCCTAAGCCTTTTGTTCTACAAGGATTTTGAGGAAATGAATAGGAGACACACATGAACCAACATACAATGGGTAGACTTAAAGTGGATACAACAAGAACTAATATCGCATATCTAGAGGGTAATAATCCCTACACTAGGTCAACATAGGGTTTCCAAATACCACAGTCAAGATAGAGGAGAGTGCCCTCCTAGGATATTATTAAATGAAGGAAGAGGTATGGCTCTATGATGGATAAGACAATCATGCACAATATAACTGAAATGTATGAAAATTTGGCAACACGGAATATAATATTTGTTACATTCACCATACAACATCATACATATTTATAGGGAGGATGTTTCCTATAAAATAGGAAACCTCCTACAACCACTCTCCCTAAATACGTGAGTCTGGTTTAACAACTGAACCTCACATAAACAAATTACGATGGTGGTTACATTTATATTTACACATGTAATTATCCCACTAACATAATGTTAGCACTAACATGTATATTCCCAACATTCCCCCTTAGTGTAAACATGGGGAAAACATCCATTTTGCATTGCACCTAATTTTGTGATGGTGTGATTTTCCATTGGTTGATCACAAACCAAGACAAATATGGTTTTCTATCAGATAACTAGAAACCGAGAGTTGTGTGATTTTCTATTGGATTATCACAAACCAAGATAGAGATATGGTTTTCTATCGGTTGACCAAAAACCGAGACAAAAGAGGTTTTCAAATGGTTTACCCCAAACCATATCACGATGTGCAGTACTACTTCAGCTATCATCATGTCTTCACCTTCAGAGATTACTTTGGAATCCATACATATCAATCAACTCAAACTGAAACATTGTGTCATTTCCCCCACAATGTGAAGTTTGATAACACATTATTATGAAAAAATCACACTAAAATAAACACACTCGCACATGTCACCATAGCATAAGCGGCCACCGTCGTTGGTGGTGACGAGAGGACGCTGATTTTTCCTCCATTCTCATGTGCCTCCATCCTCCAATAGACACTGCTAACTTAGCTTGATCTAGCTTTGAGGATCTTTAAACAATTCAACCCCATGAGATGGACTTCAGGTAACACCAAAAATGCATCCAATTATTAAAATTTGAGGCACGTTTTTTTTTTTTTAGACTTTTGACGACATAAAATGACACTTATAGTTACATGACTATGACAAAAAAATATAAAACTCACACAAAAATAACAAAAAAATGTTTACATACAATTACACAAATGTTTAGGAAGATTGGTTATAGGAGGTTTCCTATTTTATAGGGAACATCCTCCCTATAAATATGTATGATGAATGTAACAAATATTATGATGATGTTGTATGATAATTGTGAGTAAACATTTTTTTTATTGTTGGGTGGGTTTTGAGGGTGGAATGGAATATATCTTCACTAGAAACACCTAATCATCTTTTACATTACCATTATCCGAGTAGTGCGAGTCACATGGGGAAGTAAAGTAAGAACAATTTGTTTCTTACAATATGAGTCATCTGCCCCTTTTGGGATGGAGCATACCTAATAACTAGTCTCGCCACTCAATTTGCACCCTCTCTCACCACTTTGGAATTTCCACATACAAAATATGTTGTGAGTTGTTTTGTAGATTTAATTATGGTATTTTCCTTGTCAAATTTAGGTTTATTTCATTTTAGGTATTCTTATGAGTTTACACGAATATGTCATCGGTAATTTTTCAATTCCAATTCATGGGTCTTATCAAATTTGTATGTTAAGGAAAAAAATGTTATGTACATTTAGAGTCATTGTGTATCACAGATTAAAAAATCGTCATTTGTTTCAATTCAATGTTTCTAATTGTCAGCATATTAGTGACAAATATCATTGTCTAGGTCAAAAGAGTTGTTTTTTTATATCATCATTGTCATCAAAATAAATTTATTTGTGTCATTAAAATTGTATCATCAACTTCAAGAGTCTTGCCAAAATTTCATTGTGAGTCGAGTCAAAAGTCCAAAAAATAAAATTAATCTTCCTTACGGAAGTATTTTCAGTGTTACCTGACATCCTAAAATAAATGATTTCACATTATGGGGGAATAATAAACAATGTGGGAATCATTGAGCAACATGATCACATTCCACTAAAGTAGTAGCATTATTCACTCGAAGGATGGAGTTACATAAGGATGGAGGACAAGCAACATCCTCTCTCCAGCCACAAGCGATGGGGCCACAAAATGAGGTTGTGGCATTTTGTTTTAGTGTGTTTTCTTTCAGTTTCAGTGTACTTATCATTGTTTGTATTCAGTTTTACTGTATGTTCCTGTTGTAATAAAGTGAGTAGATTCCTATGTACTTTCTTGATGTGAAAATGTTGGCTAGATTTTCTGCATAGTTGAAAACCTAGGTAGTCATGAGATAAATCTCCCTCATTTACCGGTGAGGCTCCCATGTAAGATTTTTCAATTAAATATGCTAGTATATATTTGGGGGTATTACTTTAACCATGTAGCTCATGAACCATAGTTGTATAGTTTTGTAGCAAGTAAGCAGCTATTTAAGAAAGGAAATATATAATGAAGAAGGAAATAATAAAACATAGGAAAGAAGGAGGGAAGATGTGCAACCCAATCAATAGATTACAGAGTTGATTGCATGCATATAGACAGAACCAATAGATACTAACACAAAATTATAAGCAAAAGAAGCTTTCATATCTAGATCTAGAATAACATGAAGTTTATAAGTAGATGTAAGACAAAAAGTTAGAAAAAAATACACCGTGACACAAAGTTCTCTAGAAATATTCTCCTTTCTATTCCTTTGCTTAAAATAGCTATAAGGGGTTTCAACATAAAGTATGAAACACAAGAATGCTACTTATAAATTCTAATCCTTAACTGAAGGTTTTCCTCTACTTATAGAATGTAGAATGGAAATTACAAATGGGAAACTTAACTAAACTAGAACATAAACAAGAAGTAAAGATAACATCTGAAATCATCTTCCTTTAATTCCTCTCCAAGTGACATGCATCTGGATCTATAGTCAAAATTATACACATTTGTCACTTAACTTATAGAATCGTTCCACATAACTTAAAGTAATGGTTTTCAAACCAATAACTTTAAAGTTTTACAATTACATCCGAGAACGTAGAAAATAAAAGAAGAAAGAGTAGAAGAAGAAAGATCCGCCAATTATAACATGTACATCTACTTTTGGTTTTGATACTGAATATACTTGTTGAACATGTAATTCAGTAACTTCCCATCTGTTTTAGCCACAACTTCTTTTTCTATCCTAAATTGCAGCAAGCCTTCATTCAAAACCCCGATGCACGCTTCCACATCCTTCAAGCTAGGCCTGAACCTCTTAATATCTAACTGACAGCATTATCAGCTTATTGATGGAATCCATCATGAAAAGCCTAAAAGCTCCATCAATCCTCTCTTGCACCATCAGAAGAGATCCTTCCCGGGAATTAGGAACTTTGCTAGGAATGGTCCTTTTGTATGAAGAAATGTTCCCAACCACTTCCTCATTAGTGAAAGAAATGACATTGTCTGGTAGTGATGATGTCATACTTTCAAGTGCCCGCATCCTTTTCAACATGATTCTGAAGATCTCCAAATGGAAATAAACTGCAAACTCAAGTTGTTTCCCCTTTTCAACTGATTCATCAGGCATGATTTGTTTCACATTCAACACCTCTCTCGGCACCTTATTTATCTTGACCAAAGTACTCGGCTTTTACTTTTTAGCTACGTGTTCATTTCCATATGTGTTTCAACCGAACCAATGCATCCTTCATAACCTTTAGATGGGTCGGCACCTCCCCGAGTTGTACAGAAGCTTGGTGAATGATTAGACTCTTCCATTCATTGATAGCTTTAACTCATTACTCGCATCTTCCACTTCTTAGATCGACGATCACTAACCTAATTATGTGTTGAAATTGGCTGAGTGGAAAATTTGACAACTTTGGCAATAATATTGCATGGCTAAGACACCCTTTTGAAGTTCAAATTTTTCTTCCTTTTCTTTTTCGAGCCTAAGGAACAAAGCGTTTAACAATGCATGTGTGTCTTGCTTTAATCCTTTAGTAGTGTCTTGAGCTATGGGTACTTTGGTCACTGTTATATCTTCTTCTGTGAGCTTGCCCTTCTTCTTTCCTTCTACTAGAACTAATACATCAACAAACTTCTACCTTGACTCCTCAATAATCAACCTCGAAGTCACCTTTACAACTTTAGGTTTTCTATATTTTCTGCCCAAACTGAGGAGGAGTTGCAAGTCATGTTCCTCCAAGTTGATCTCCTCTCTAGCCTCTTGGACTAACTGTGAAGCCAACCACTATGATAAATTACATCTCGAAGAATGAGAAGTTTCCGAATGTACCACCATCTTATGCTCTAGTTCCTCTCCATCCGAAATTGCTATAGTGTTGTGGCTACCATCTTCTGTATTGTCCAAAGATAAATCTCTTTCAAATTCTACCATCTATAACTTCAGTGTTTCTTTAGGAAGAGGTGCTAATCGGAGTGGCTAAGGAGAAAACACAAATGTTGCTAGATGCAACAAAGGAATGGTAGTATCTTCCTGAGGTGAAATAGTTGGTGAAGTACTTAACACTAGAGAAGTCGGAACTAACACCATAGCCATAAAAGTAACATTTTCCCTCAAATGAGACTTCTTGTGCACTTTAACATTTTTGAGCCTTATGCTGCTTTTTCCCTCGTGCTTGTTTTTAGGGAATTTCCTATAACAAGGTTACACAGTGATCTCGATACATCAAAAATTTATCAAGGCAATATCCCTTTGTTAGCAACCAGTTCAAAGTATTGACCAGAACAGCGGTAGACCTTTCCTTGATCGTGTGGCAGCCACCAATGTTCTCTTGAAGTACAACTCTATCTCCTCCCATCTGATGATATGCATCAAGTAACATAGGCCCATCATCTTTAAGATCCACAGGTATTCGTGCTAATCCATAATCAAACACTTGTCGTGCTAATAACGTGCTGAAGTATTTATTCCTAACTTCGTACTTGCTTTTGCACTTCATCCAAAAATATTCTAACGAAGGCACATGCACATATTCCTAGGAGATTGTCTTCCTTGCCACCCCATATGGATTGAAGTTCAACCTTGCTAGAAAGAACTCATGCTCGTATTCAAATAACATCTTCACTTAAATCTCTCTGGCTTTGTGAATGCTCTGACAACTATAATAGCCCATTGTGATTGGGAAGAAGCCTGTAGACTTGTGTCATTTCGACTATAGGTCATGCATCTCCACAAGTTGTCTTCTCAACTCCATGATGACCAATCTGTCGCTCGGATATCTGGGTAACTTGACTGGTTCTCCCGAAAATCCGGTGACCCTGAGGTATGTAAAGTCTCGCAAACTGGATGAAGATACTACCAATCTGGGATACAACTTCCCAAGCTTCCTTGCTTACCCTATTGGTCTTCAGATCACCATTCAACCTGCAAATGAATCCGTAGAAGAATCCATCATTGACCACCTTATAATATTTATTGCATGCGGGCACAGTAAGCTGCGAGATAGCACTCAAAAATAGGATCCTTGGAGAGCACACCACGTCTATCTAGCTTGGAGAAGATACCCTACGAGGCTGCTGCATATACCAAATATGAAGTCATCTTGAAGCTGTAAGTCTACCTTACATTCCAGAGCTGCTCACCGATGTTGTCATTGATGATTTCCACCAATTGATTAGAGAATCTGCTTTGTTGATTTCAATGGTTCTGATGAAGGCATACATCCATGAGCGGAAGTTGTGAGCGTTAGCTTTGCCATTTATCCTGCATAGCAATTTGGTAATGTCATCCACCTCCTCCACCAGATTGGATCGTGGAAGAGTCTTCGGGAACTTGGATGAATATTTGGGCTTCTTCATATACCTGTTGTTCATTATGCCTACACCATTGACTTTATGCTTCTCACATCATTGTTAGTGTTCAACATGTTGATAGTAGTCACCACCTATTGTGTTTGAATCTTCAAACATTAATTGATGAATTGTGCATCCAGCTAGATTATTGTCTTCCTGTAGCATCCTAGATTGATCTGGATAGTGGATGGTATGACCTTGCACACTCCATGATGAATTCTGGAAACTGGGTTGTGAATGGGAATGTTGAAGCTTGAATGATTTCACTTCGCTTTTGCTGCACACATGACAAAAGTCTTTCTAGCTCGGATCTATCAAGCAATTCGAAAGAGGTTCGACCTAGATTTTTGTCTCTCGATGTCAAAAACCTCGAAGTAATGCATGATTCTACTGATCTTTCTCTTTCATCCTGCTTTTTCATATCCGGATCTATCTTTGTCTGAGTAACTCTTTTTCTCTTTATTCGCCGAAATTCTTTACAATCGGTGCATATATGGAAATTTCTTCAAACTCTCGGAGGATATATTCAATGTATCGACATTTATTTAAGCTCCTTTCAATTATATAAGCACTTGTAATGAATACCTACGATTAATTCTGATAAAGATGGCAACCAAACATGAACACTTGATTTTTATCATAAAAATATGCATATATAAAGCCCGCTGCCCTAAAATTTGAGGCTTTGCTTGCATGCAAAGCAAGCATAAATATTTTCAACTTCACTTGGGCACCTATACCACTATGTAGATAATTAACCAAGCCTAAAACAAGCTCCTCCAATCCTAAGCACCAAACCTTGAAGCTTTCCTACAGCGGTGAAAATACTTCTTCGAGCAAAAATCCTCCTCCTTTGGGCGCCAAAACTGTCCGAGCTGCACTCCTTTGCTAGAAGAATTAATTAATTCATCATTATGGCAGCCCATGCTTATATAACATTCATCATTCTATAGTTAATAATTGCCTCTCCTATTCCTGAAAATTAATTAATTAATAAACATGCTTTTCTCTTGAATTTGGGCGCCTATTTTGTGCATGCTCATGGCTGCCATTAAATAAATAAATAAAATTTATTTTTAGCCCTCTACTTTCACTTAACATCATGCTTTGACCTTCTATTCCTCCATGCGCCAAAAATAGGAATAAAAACCATTAATTAATACTTCAAAAAGTATTATTTCTCCTCCAAATGGGTCGCACTTTTTAGCATGCTCTAGGGCTGCATTAAATAAATTAATTTAATTTATTTTTAGCATTCTACTTCCAGTCTTCTTTGACTTCCCTTTATGCATTGACTTTTCCTCATCCCTGGCGCCAAAATTGGAAGAGAGACTATTAATAAATGCCATTAAATAAATTAATTAATGCTCCAAAGGGGTCGCACTTTTTGGTAAAGGCTGGTTTCTATTTTTAAAAGTCAAATTTGATGGGATTATTCACCCTGCATGGCAGCTCCAAAAATCCCATTATCCACTTAAGTTGTTTGACTTCCACAATGGGATTTTTTACCCTGCAAGGCAGGTAAGAAATTCCCATCAATGCCTTAAGTGATTTTTCTTTATTTCACAATGGGAATTTTCACCCTGCAAGGCAGGTAAGAAATTCCTGCCTACCTGCTGCCTCTAATTTTCCCATCATGACTTAAGTGACTTTGCCTTCATGGGAAAAAGTACCCTGCAAGGCAGGTACAAAAATCCCACCTACCTGTTGCGACCAAAAATCCCATTGCAGCTTAAATCCATCCATTCCAAAAATGTGACTGTCCCGGAAGAAGCTTTTTGTGAAAAATGTCATCCTTTTAAAGAGAATCGACTTTCGAGGCTGATTCCTTCCGTATGGTGGTGTAGATGATCTCTAAATACTCCAGGAAAGAAAAGACTACACTGCAAAGGAATTGACCGAGGGAATTTCACAGAGAAAAATACGAGAAAAACAACAAAAAATGCAAAATGTTGCTAGAAGTCACAGATAAAGCCCAAGATCCATTCCTGGTGAAAACCCTTCAAGTATATGTGAATATTGACATGCAAAATTTCAATAGGGGTAAACCGAGCAAAATTACTTGAAACAGGCTCAAAATAGTTAAATAAAATTTTCCCACAGATAAAACTTGATGAAGGGATAAAACAAATTTTGGCATCTAGGTATTTGTCAAAATTGGCTCCTATGATTCACTGGGAATATTTAAACGCAATACAGAATCTTCTGGCAATAGAAACACAAAACGCGACCCGTTATTTTAAAAGTATGAATTTTTTTGCATGGGGTAGTCTCAAATTTCAGGGTGAAATGCAGGGACACCAAATCACTCCATCTATGGACATCTTTACCTCTATTAAAATGAAAAGGGTAAAGATGAGATCCCAACATCTATGGTTTTGTATCTTGTCATTTGGGCTCGGGGTCAGGAAAACAAAAATGACACAACACAAAAAACCAAGGAAAAACAAACAAATTTTTATTTATATACATATAGGTTTTACCCTGCTCTTTTATGTCCAGAACAACTTCAAGTGTTTCCCATTCAATGGTAAAGGAAATTCAACTCTATTTTGAAGAGCAAGAATGGACCTATCCACTCCGATGATTCTTTTAATCACAAAAGGACCTTTCCATAGTGAATCAAATTTCCCGTGCATGCATTTTGTTTCTCTTATTTTGTCCCATAAAAGGACCCAGTCATTGACCTCAAACTTTCTTTCCCTGGCCTTTTTTTCAAAGATCACCTTCACATTCTTTTTATGCTCTATCAATCTATCTTCAACTTGAGCTTGTACCTCTCTCACAATTCAAATCGATCTGATATCTTTTTTCAATAGCATCAGTGAATGTGGAATCCTCCAGAGCTCTAGAAATTTTTAAGGTAGACAATTCAAAGGTAAGAGGCAACTCTGTGTCTCTTTCATATATGTTAGTCTGAGAAACTGTCGAGTGGGTAGATCTATGGATAGACGAGCCAACAGTGTGCAGGGCATAGCCCCTCTTTGAGTCAGGAAAGCGAAACTAGTTTATTGTTATTCTACTAGCGGGAATGCATGCAAGTATCACAATATTCTACCTTCAAGGGCTGGGATCTCATCCTAGTAGAGGTATTTCCAACTATGAAAATAAGGGAAAGAAATGAGGTGGGGAGAAGAATAAATCAAGGAACAAAAGAAATGAATTCCAAAGCGAGAAAGGTCGGAGGTCTATGTTTTGGAATGGTAGTAAATAGAGCCGAACCTACTTACATAGACAAACAAAGAAATACCGATGAATAAATGACAAAAAAGTAGAGATAGATTTAACAGAATAAACACATAAATCTGACATAAGAAAGATTAAAATGCTTATAACACGCATATTCAGCACAAAGTCTTAATATTTGTATTAATGTTTTCTTCTGTTACAAAAACTCAAAGTCTTTTCTTCTTACTTCTATTTTTCATCTAAAAGTATTCACCCTTGAATACAACAAGTATCCAAGTATATATAGAAGAAGGAGAAGAAAGAAGGAAAAAGGGAACCAACAACTAATTTAAAAATATCTACAAAATATCTAAAAGTCAATGTTGACTTTGGACAACTTGGTGGATGACAACATCCCATGGTGCAACATGGATGAGGTCATCATTTGTACCAACATACTATTAGATATTTACAAAAAGAGAAGCCAAGAGGAAGAGAACTATTCATCGTTGTCTCACGGTTAGAAGGGGGTATCTTGCTTCTGCTGTTGTTCGGGAGAGGTGATGTGGAACTGAGTCCGATATTCCATGAATTTACTGATCATGGGCTGAAGTTGATCCTGAGCAAGACCCTTCGTATGATCACCGATGACTTCACAGGTCTCCCACTCATCTCTGAGTTTTTCAGGGAGTTTGAAATATTCATTTCCTACCTCCATCAGGAACCCCACTAAATCACAGAAAGCCAGAAGGTTGTTGATGCATTCGGTGTTAAAAATGGCTTCTGCCCCTAACCCTTGCGAGAGGATCTTCTTGAAGATCCAGATAGTTTCGTCTTCCTTCCTCAAGGAAAAAGGAGTAAGTAGGCCTGGAGACATTCTTAGAACAATTTGTTTCATTTGATGCATTGCATCTAGGGCTTCTTCCTTAACTTTGTCAATATTTTCCAGGATGAACTCCATCTGGTCGACCCGGTAATCCAACGCAGCAAGGATCTTGCTGGGTACCCTAGGGTGACTGAAGATGCCAAATTTTACTAGATCATTGACTGAATAGTCGAGAATTTTCTGGAATGTTTCATGTTGCAGCCTTGCATGGTCCAACTCCTCGCAGAGATAGGTCCTGCAATCACCTAGAGATCTTTGTTCGCCTGATTGATGTTCTGATACAACTCGGTGAACTTGAATATTACCTCCTCACTGTCTTTGAGGATTTGATCCCTCAGTGGAAACTGCCATACCTTGTTCACCAATTTTGGCATACTCGTTTATCTTGTCCTAACTTAGGACCTCAGGAGTTTCATGCCAGTTGTAGGAGGTGCACTTCCCATTTTCTACAGGGCGTGGAGAAGATTTTTGTTTTGTTCCTTTAGCAACCTTTTCTCCTCCTTTGCTTCTTGAAGTTTCTTACAAAGGGCATCCACTGCAGATAGGGCCTCTCCTTGAAGACTTTCTAAAGATGTTCCCATTGTGACTTGGGTCACTGTATAATCTACCGGAGATATATCTTTTTTACAATTTGAAGGATCGGGGTATGCAATCTCCATCACTCTTTCTCCTAATGCACTCTGAGAGAAGCCGGTTATGGGATTTTTCTTCTTAGCCCCCTTCCGGGACGATGGATAAGTCCATCGGTGCGATAGGGACTTTCCTCTTTTACTGGCACGAGATGATGGGAGATCCACGCTGGACTTAAGGTAATGGGATAAGAGGTAGAAGAGGGAGCAGCATTTGCGGTAGAGACGAGGGAAATGGGTAGAGACACTTGGTGGGGGCATCAAGAGGAGGCCGAGAAAGTGCTCACGGGGAAGGGACACTGCAGGGGAGGAATATGTGGGAAAGGAAGGGAGCTAAGAGATGAGAGAAGAAATGGTGGGGGAAAGCTCCACGAGAGAAGAGAATATGGATGACGAGGAAGGAACAGAGAAGATGGGGAGAGGACACGACCAAAGTAATGGTTGTTTGGGTCACGTGAGGAGGAGAAGGAGGAGAAGGAGAAGGGATAGAAGGGACCTCAAGGTTGTAGCAGTGACACCACGAGTGGATGTACCCGTCGAAACACCTTCCGCCTTCTTCTTTTACTCGGGGGATACCAGGCTTATAACCTATTCTTGTGCAAATGGAAGGAGGACTTTCGGAGCTCCTTCTTGAGTAGAGCTTTATTCACCATATTTATCTTTGCCTTTGACCTTGGACGGATGCTTTGGCTCGACAAAGTCGCTGCCCAATGGAGATGTAGTGAAATCTACTCCGAGGTAGATAAGGCCATTCATCCTGCACCAGTGCTCTGTCTCTGCAATGTCTCCTTGACCCTTTCTTCAATGGTGCAGGGAACTTTTGTTCTGTCGATCACAACGAATGACCACTGTCCCCATTAGTATCCAGATATACTTGATCAACTTCTTGATCGGTAGTTTGATAGCCCTTTAGAATGATGGCCATGCCGTATTGAATAATTTCTACCAAGGCCAAATGGGAGTGGTCCTTCCTTCTAAGTTTGACCTCATGGTACAAGTTGATATAGATGTCCTCAATCTGTGGAATATGGATTGGATCAAGTTTTTCCTTGGGAAGGAAATTCCTTGGATCAAAAGTGGGCCTCACCGGGAATTTGTGCTTCAAATTGAGCAGTTCTAGCTTGGCAACCATTTCCCGGCTTTGTGGTGAGAGATGCATGTGTATCTACCCACTGTAAGGGGGAAAGGAGTTCCACCCTTCTTTCTCTTCAAGCACTTCTCGTGGTATGTTACGAGCTATCTAGATAGCTCCAACAGGATCAGCTTGGGGCCGGCATATCTCGGCAATTTGGTGGGCTCACCTAGGAAGTTAGCTGCCCTGAGATAGGTGAAGGTGGGAAATTGTGTAAATAAGGCCCCCCACTTCTCTGTTGCTGCGACAATGCTCTTGGTCGTTCGACCGTGAGTCATGTTGGGCCTCAATAGGCAGACGATGCCGTAGAAGAAGGCATCATTGATTTTGGTGAACTGTGAGATGTTGTTCTCCAGCTTCAGCTCTGGGTAGTACTCGTATATCTTTACCTGAGGCCAAACCCCACATCGGCTCAATGCTGGATAATCCCTCTCGAGGCTGCAGAGTAGACTACGTATGAGTTCATGTAGAACCTCCCCATTGTGGTGAGTTGCTAGAGCTCCTCAGATATGGTGCTACTTATTATCTCTGCCCATTCGAAGCATTGATCAGGTACGTTCTTGTTCATGGTCTCCAAGTACTGAGCATCCATTTATAAAATTAATGGGTGTCAAAAATCCCAAATACTCTTTGCTTAGGAACGTGATAGTATCACTCGGTTCCTCGAGATAAGTCGCTACGGTGAATAACTCCAGGCCATCCGGTTATCACCTTCTTGTTCTTTAGGTACACCTCATTCGTTAGCTACATGCACTAGTCTTCATTGTCCTCCCAAGCCTTGATGCAATCTTCTTGGCTTACGGCCACACAATTCCCATGGTGAGGAATGCCAAGCATGATTTCAAAATGGCGGGAAGTGAGGTTAATCACGACTTCACCCTTTTCATTTTGGACACACCTTGTGTCTTTGTTTCTATCGCATGATAAACTAGTAAGCTACTACCATCATGAATTCATTGTTTATTGCACTTACGGGGATCCCCAAAGAAAATGCAAGCCATTGCTTACTAGTTTTTCCATCCAGGACTCCCGTGACTCTCCCAGTTACGCTTAGAAATCTTCCATATCGATGTGGCCGAGCTCAGAGTCTCTTATATCCAGGTCACATTCTACCTGAGACTCAGGCATTCTGACCCTTTGGTACTTGTATTTCATTTCTACTTCTGTAAGCTTAGCTTTACCTTTCGACTTGGTTGGCCTCTTGCTTGATGTAGACATATGTGGATTTGAATTCAGTTGCTGATCTGCAAGAAGAAGAAGTGAAACCCAATGCAGAAGAGCCATGTTAGCTATTAGATCTTCCATTAGAGTTTTACAGAATGTGGAGTTAACAATTTAAAGGCCTTTGGGCGTAGGGCGCAAGGACACTACAGGCTGCAGGGTTAATAGAATGGCGCACTGAAGAAGAGTGTTACAAGGAAAAAATCAGTGCCAAAGGGCGCAGGGTGCAAGGATTTCACATATGAAATTTTTGTTATTGTAGACAGGGGTGCGCCTATGCCATCTATATAAGGTTAGGCTAGGCGTAAATAAACTTGGTGTTGCACGATATCAGGATGCGCCAATGGCGCATGCAATTGGCATGTAACAGAGGATGTTTATGCGTTGATGGCACAGGATAAATGTGTGTTGCACTATCTTTCTGTGCACAAAAGGGAATTTGGCACGGTGCAGGAAAGGCCTATATGACATTGTGTTGCTGTAATAGGGTATGCGCCCATGCCGATTTTCTTTTTAGGATTTACTTGGTTTTCACATGGTGCTGGGATTAAGCTTGTTGCGCAAGCGAGAAAAGTTCACGTTCTTGCACGAATGTATTTTATGCAGCGGGGGTGGCAATTGAGGCAAGGGAAAACTCGTTTTAAACTAATCTTTAAGGTTTTCTCTCTTTCTTGACAGGTTTGATCTTTCAGGCCTCTTTTTCAGGGTTTTTAGATGGTGAGGGGGCACAACAAAGAGATCCAGGTGATTTTTTGAGGCAGAGCCTTCCTTACCAGCAGATCTGGAAAGAGGATGAAAACGGTTTGGGGGAAAAGGTTGCAAGAACGGTAGGAGGGTTTAATGGATTCGCATATTCATTCTATCCTACCACACAAACAACCAAAACAAAACACAAGAGGAGAAAGAACCACCTACCTGAATATATAGAATGTGAGAGATGAAATGGGGTCCACGGACGTGACACGAGGACGACGGGCGTGTTGACAGGTGTAGAGGAATAAAGATAATCACGTGTTTTTAATTGTGAAAGTGACAGGGCGACTGCACCTATATATAGGAAAAGGTGTAATAAATGCGCCAACCACTTTTTCAAGAGGTGCACCAAAACATGTATCGACACATAAAATGGTGCACCCTTTGGCGCGGATAAACACGTGTTAACACGGAAACCTTGTGCCTTTGGCATGATTTTAAGATCATCAACACTTCATTTCTTGTGCCCTTTGGTGCACCAAAACATGGCACAACAATTTATGTGTTAACATGAAGGCGCATGCGCCTTGGCGCATGCAAGAAAGGTGCATCACGGAAGGCACACCAAAACATGTGTTGACACTTCAAAGGGTGCACCAAAGGAAATGAAGGGGGCATGATTTACTCTGTGTAACACAGATAAAAGGTGCGCCCAGCCAAAAGGGACCAAAATGGCTAAGTTCGAGAGAACTAGATTTCCTAGAAAGGGATTTTGTAACATTCCAACGTAGAGGGGTCCCTGACGAGGGACCAGGACAAAATTTGGTATGGTTACCTATAAAATTTCCCTCGTCAATTTTACAGGATAACAACTGGCTCTTTCTGGGGACTATCTTTGAGCAAAACTCAAGGGTAGAGAACCTCATATCAACATGTGCCTATCCATTGGGTAACAGGGTCAAAAATGAGGGTGAGGATGAAAGAAAACACATGACGAAAGCAAACACACAACAAAAGCAAACTATACAAAGAAGAGAGCAAGCTCTACTTCCTGAATATTTTGAGGTGCTGCCCACTATAGGGAAGTGGGAGATCAGTTCCGTCCAGATACGAGAGATAGAAGCTATTTTCTCCATTGAGTTGTTTAATCTTGAAAGGCCCTCTCCATAGAGAATCAAATTTCCCATGCATGCCCTTCGGCTCCCTCCGTTTGTCCCACAAAAGGACGAGATCTCCCACTTGGAAATCTCTTTGCTTAGCCCTTTTATCGAACAATCTCTTAACTTGATTTTGATGTTCGGTGATCCTGTCGACCACTCTTATTCTTTTCTCTTCAAGCTCTAATAGATACATGATCCTCCTTTCAAGGGAATTTTGGAAAGTCTCATCTTTGATTGCTTGTGCCAAGCACAGAGCAGGGAGTTCTATAGAAATGGGAAGCTCGGCGTCAGTCCCATATAACACTTGAAAAGGCGACATACCGAGAGACCTCTTGGGAGTAATGTGGTTTACCCACAAAGCATCGTATAATGACTTGTGCCACGTCCGATGACTCTCATCAACTAGCTTCCGTATGATGGTTACTAAGTTTTTATTATTGGATTTTTCCTAACCATTTCCCTGGGGGTAGTAATCCGAGGCATCGGCCAAGGTTATCCAGTGTTCATAGCAAAAACCAACAACTTCTCATGAAGATAATTTGGAAGCGTTATCAGCAACAATCTTGTTTAGAATGCCAAACCTGACAATGATATTCTCTTTGATGAAACTGTAAACAACCTCGGAAGTGGCATGCTTGACAGGTATGGCCTCTACCCATTTGGTGAAGTAATATGTTGCTGTCAGGACATAACTATGTCCAGCACTCGATTGGGGATGGAGTGCTCCGATAAATTCAATTCCCCACTGTCTGAATGGTTCATCAATAACGACCGGCCTGAGGGGAAAAGCAGCCAATTTTGGCTTGCCGACAAATTGTTGGCAGAGCTCGCACTTTGCTACCCAGGTGGTTGTATCCTAGAACAGACATTTCGGCTAATAGTACCTAGCCGGATGATCTTGTGTGCCGTCACGGAAGAGGAGAAGTGACCACCACAGATGAATCATGAAAACTATCCAGTAGCTTTATCTATTGTGGCTTGTCAACACATCGCAAGAAGATGCCATCTATTCCATGTTTGTATAAACCATCATCCCAGATGACATATCTGGCCGCTCTGAGCTTTATGACATGTTTCTCCTTCAAAGTTAGATGAGCTGGACACTCACCATAAGTTAGAAAGAAAGTGATATCAGAATACAATTCATCGCTAGTGGCGACAAATAGAACCATGGGTAAAGAATCGCTTTCTCTGGCTGGCTTTGTGCTCCCTTGGCGCAATTATCCTTTTCCTCAGGGTCTTCTGAATCTCGGTTTTCAGCCATAAGCTGACATAGGCCCTTGCCCCTTACCAGCTTGGTGGGTTTTATGTCTAGATCATATTCCTGGACTTTTGCAATCCAATTTCCTCGCAAACTCCCTAACTCCTGTTGAGTTAGGATGGACTTGATCACGCCGTGTCGTGACCGATCCGTTGTATGAGAATTTAGAATGTAATACCTGAAGTTCTTGACTGCTTTGACCACGGCGAAGGCATGCTTTTCCAACTGAGACATCTTTAATTCGTGAGGCTTGAGAGGAGAGCTCATGAATGCAATCGGGATTCAACATCTTCAAAATTCTTTTGCATTAAGATAGCCGACATAGTATGTTCGGATGCATAGCTATACATGATAAAATATTTGGAGAAATCGGGACATACCAGGACTGGTGCGTGAGCAACAGAGGCTTTTATATCTTCGAATGACTTCTTTCCTTCTTCGCTCCACCGAAATTTGGTGATCCTTTCATCATGTTTGATATGTGGTGAGTCTTTTCAGAAAAGTCGGGAACAAAGCACCTGAGAAAATTCACTTTTCCGAAGAAAGAGTGAACGCCGGTTTTTCTTGTGGGTAAAGTAAGGCTCTGAATAGCCTTAACCCTTTCGGCATCTATCTTCATTCCTTCCTTGCTTACAATGTGTCCCAAAAAATTTCCCTCTGTGACTCTAAAAATAGACTTTTTGGATTTAGGGAGATCCCATGTTCCCGGCATCTAATCAATGCTTGCTCCAAATGATCGCAATGATCATTCCATTGTTTAGAGAACACAGTTAAGTCGTCCAAGTAGACTATGATGACTTTTCCCATCATTCCTTTGAATGCAAAGTCCATGGCCCATTGAAAAGTGGTGCCGGCATTGGTCAGACCAAAAGGCATCCTGCTATAAGTGAATGTACCCCAAGGGGTAGTGAATGTTTTTTTGAATTGGTCTTCAACCGAGACTTCAATCTGATTGTAGCTTGAAAAACCATCAAGCATGGATAGCATTTCTGATCCAGTCACTGCTTATAGAACTTGATCCATTATGGGAAGAGGGTAGTTGTCCTTCAAGGAGGCTTGATTTAAGTTATGAAAATATATGCATATGTGTATCTCACCATTCTTCTTGCATACTGGTATAATGTTTGCCACCCAGGTACTGTGATGGATAGGAAAAATGATCCTTGCATCCAGCATTTTCTAAATTTCAGCCTAGATAGTACCTGAGATCTTAGGATTGTAGTGTCTCTACTTTTGGCGAAAGGGTTTGACATCTTCTTTCAACGGGATGTCATGTTGGATGTCCTTTGGCTTGAAATACTTTAGATCGGCATAGGACCATGCCAATACATCCATGTATTTCTTCAGCAACTTGACGAATTTCCACTTCTCTTCGGGTGTGCAACATTTTCCAATGTTTACAAACTATGGATGTTCTACCAAACCTAGATTGACCGGTTCGGTTTCTGGGGAGGAGTTAGGATCATCTCACCTTTTCTTCTTGACAAAACGATCGTGCTGTCAAACAAACGCTCTAGAGAAACCAAACCTTTGAGATTTTATTTCCTTTAAGCTGACATATGCCATCATTTCCTTCAGATTCCCCGTTCTGATCAGTAATAGACTCACGACATGTGGAAGTAGATCCTTCAAAATGAAGCTCACTAAAATTTTCCACCTTTTTAAGAAAGGCAATGATTTGATTGTCACCGTTGAATACCTGCCAGTGCTGAGAATTGTCCAGCACACTTGGGTGGAAAACCACCTCAATGGTATGTGTCTATTTTTGAACAAGGGTGGGGGAGCATGAGGGATGCTGAGATGGCTAATGAGTCGGCCATGTCATTTTGGGCTCGTGGAATGGATTTTATTGAAAAAGCATCAAACTCCTCGATGTTGTCCCATACCGTGTTGCGGTAATGTCTGAGCCTTTCATTTCTCACTTGGTATATCCTTTTAACTTGAATTACGACTAGCTCTGCATCACTCTATACTCTCATATTCTTGATTCCTCTTTCCCTTGCAGCTTGCATGCCCAGTAGCAAAGATTCATACTCAAAGTATTATTTGTATTAAAAACTACAACTTGAAGGAGAGAGGGATAATCTCTTCCTCGGGAGATATTAGCACGGCTCCAGTGCCGCATCCGCTAGTCACACAACTGCCATCAAACTATAGTGTCCAGATCTTGTTAAGATCCTCTACTTGGATGAGGACATCCATCTTGTCAGACTTAGTGGACAAGAAATAGTTTCCCATCCCTGATGATTCAAAAAGAATTTGGGCTTTGGGGTCATCGTAATTGGTAACTAAGAACTTATTTTGTGATTCCGGCTCCAACGTTTGCATTATACCTTTGACGGGAATTCTGGCCTTAGACCAGTCCATATGAATCTCCCCACCAACTTCACTGCAAAAGCTCCTTCCTAGTAGAATTCCATATGCTGCCAAAATATCGGCAACAAGGACGGTCATCTTCACTCTTTTCTCTGGGAATGCTGCAAATGCAAATTGCGCGTCTTTGATTTGACCGATCAACGGAACCTGCTTAGTTTCCAAGGAATAACATCTACCAAAAGGATTGGTAAGGGTGAAGCCCAAGGCATGGGTAACTTTTGCTTTGGCATGGCGTTATCGAAGCCGGAATCAATTATGCAGTTGCTTAGTTTGTGGCCATTGATTAGGAGGGAGAGATAGAAAGGTTCTATCTTGCCTGACATAGATGTCGAGGAAACGTTTATGCGAGATGTAGAAGGAGTAGAAAGGATTCCTTTTGGGGAAACCTGAGTAGTTATGACAGCTTGGCTTTGGATGTATTCGGTCAACCTTACAAGCTACTTAGGATTTGACTGAAGATATTCAGCTTCAGACATTTGGATTTTGGTCTTTTTAGTGTGATCAATTATGTCAAACATGGCCAAGGGTTGCGTTGATGAAGGAATGAGTCCCTCATTTCGCGATGGTAGGGTAGGATTATCGGCCTTAATAGGAATGTGAGGGGACTGATTCGGGGGAGATGGGGAAAAGATCTTTTCAAAAAGACTTAATAACAGGTTGAGCAGGAAGGGGACTACCTCGTTTAGCGATGGTTGGAGGTGTGTGTGACACGGCCTTCTCTTTACGCATATTGGCAGCCACTACGCTTCTTTTCCTTATGAGCGGGTAAAAACAGCATATGACTGCCCGCTTGCATATCCTTGGGTACCCTCTTCTTTGTCAGATTCTTCCTCATCAAATTCCATATACCCGATAGTAGAGTCACCAGTCGGTTCACCGACATCTTGATCATCTTTACCTGGCGATGAAGGTTCTTCATAATTTTACTCATCTTCTTCGATTTCAGCTAAAGCATTGACCGGAGGGGGCCTCGGCGCCAACCGTGGGAGCGATTGCAAGTAGGTGTGGCCTTTGTGAAACATTGTTAGAAGTAAAATTCCTCCATGGGATATCCTCGTATGAAGAGCGGAGAAGACTGAGCTAGCTACTTTTTTAATGCGAGCAAGTCATTTTCCATCTTTTGGAATGCCGGATCGGATGAAGTGGCGGGAGAAGGAGCTGAAAATTTTGGCTTGGATGGCTCTCACTTTAATTCGCCAGATATTAGCAAGTTGTCTTCAATCCGTATGGCAGTAGCTTGGGCGAGAACCAGAGTAGTGACTTGTTCTTGCAAGAGTAAGAAACTTACTTTTGAGCTCATGGCATTCACGAAGAAACACTTCTGATTTTCCGGTGTTGGCAGCATGGCAGTCGGAACTCGATTGATTAGTGAGTTGAAACAGGTGATGAAATCATGCATGGTTTCATTGACCTTCTTCTTCAGGTGAGTGATCTTTGACAATAACGTGAATGTGTCCTCGGAAGGCTTATATCTTTCTTCGAATGCAGTTCGCAAGGTGGCCCAACTAGTAATAGATCCGGCCGGCAAATGCTGAAACCATTCCGCTGCTGGTCCTTGCAAGGTTTCTAGAAAGAGGTGAACTGACACATCTTCATGGGTCACATCCAGGATACTGCATGACATGATGAACGTGGATATGTGTGAATCTGTGCTTTGGTTCCCGCTCCCATCAAATTTAGGAAAATTCTTTCGGTTTCCGTGTGGGAGCGCATGAACAGGATGTGGTAAAGCCAAAGGGCCCATAGCATTTCCCAATGATACTACCATATGAGTATCTGGAAAAGAACACGTGTTGCGATGATGGTCCCACTGAGCAACAAAGCACTACAAAGTGATGTGGATGCACCTTGTGAGAGGTGCTTCCTTCGTGGAGGTGAGACACTCCTGGATGACCGGTCAGCTGAGCTTAGCGACGAGAAGCGTGTTGGTGTAACACTAAAGTTGTGCCTTTGAAGTAGATCGAAAGTAGGATCAACTTCTCCACGAGCTCTCCTGCTACGAGTAAATGGTTCACCTGCCAGTGTACCTTCCAGATCTGCAATATTTTGAAGCAAATCCTAAAAACTCTTTTTGGTTGTACTTGCTGATTTTCTGAATTTCCGACAAAAATCAGCAGCATGTACTTTTCTAAATATTTAATTTTATCCCTCTTTTAACAACCAATTGTGGTTTTTATGACAAAGATTAACGAGGATAAAATTATAGTAAAGCTTAGTAAGCTGATATTCAGATCTAGAGTTGACTTTTTAAAGAGTTTGAAAATTTTGTTAAACTATCAAAACCCGGATCTACGGAAAAATACAGATTTTTGTAAAAACTCAAATAACTAAAGATCTCTCACTAGCCCGGATCTATGGACCTCTCAAGAAAATTTTCAGTTTGGATCACTTTTTGAACAAAAGTTTAAACTTTGTAAACAGTAGTAATTTTTCTAATTTTTATTAGTTTTTCAACATATCACTACCATAGATCTTGTAGATCTGTTCGATCCCTAGCGGAGTCGCCAAAAACTGTTGGTCCGAGAAACGCGAGTGGACAGGTCTATGGATAGACAATCCAATAGTGTGTAAGGCATAGCCCTCTTTGAGTCAAAGAAAGTGAAACTGGTTTATTGCTATTCTACTAGCAGGAATGCATGCAAGTCTCACAATATTCTTCCTTCGGGGCTGGGATCTCATCCCAAAGAGAGGTATTTCCAACTCGTGAAAAGAAGGGAAACAAACGAGGTGGGGAGAAGAATAAATCTAAAGGAACAAAAGAAATGAATTCCAAAGCGAAAGGTCGATGGTCTATGTTTTACTGGTAGTAAACAGAGCCGAACCTACTTGCATAGACGAACAAAGCAATACTTGATGAATAAATGACAAAAAAGTAGAGATAGATTTAACAGATAAACACATAAATCTGACATAAGAAAGATTAAAATGCTTATAACACGCATATTCAAAGCACAAAGTCTTAATATTTGTATTAATGTTTTCTTCTTACATAAAACTCAAATTCTTTTCTTCTTACTTCTATTTTTCATCTAAAAAGTATTCACCCTTGAATACAACAAGTATCCAAGTATATATAGAAGAAGGAGAAGAAAGAAGGCAAAAGGGAACCAACAACTAATTACAAAATATCTAAAAGTCAATGTTGACTTTGGACAACTTGGTGGATGACAACATCCCATGGTGCAACATGGATGAGGTCATCATTTGTACCAACATACTATTAGATATTTACAAAAAGAGAAGCCAAGAGGAAGAGAACTATTCATCATCGTCTCGCGGTTGGAAGGGGGTATCTTGCTTCTGTTGTTGTTCGGGAGAGGTGATGTGGAACTGAGTCCGATATTCCATGAATTTACTGATCATGGGCTGAAGTTGATCCTGAGTAGGACCCTTCGTATGATCACCGATGACCTCACAGGTCTCCCACTCATCTCTGAGTTTTTCAGGGAGTTTGAAATATTCATTTCCTGCCTCCATCAGGAACCCCACAAAATCACGGCAAGCTAGAAGGTTGTTGATGCATTCGGTGTTGAAAATGGCTTCTGGCCCTAACCCTTGCGAGAGGATCTTCTTGAAGATCCGAGATAGTTTCGTCTCGCCTTCCTCAAGGTAAAAGGAGTAAGTAGGCCTGGAGACATTCTCAGAACAATTTGTTCCATTTGATGCATTGAATCCAGGGCTTCTTCCTTGACTTTGTCGATCTTTTCCAGGACGAACTCCATCTGGTCGACCCGGTAATCCAACGCAGCAAAGGATCTTCTTTGGGTACTGGGGTGATCAAGACGCCAAATTTTACTAGATCGTTGACTCGAACAATGAGCATTTTCTGGAATGTTTCGTGTTGCAGCCTTGTATGGTCCAACTCCTCGGAGATAGGTCCTGTAATCACCTGGAGATCTTTGTTCACCTGATTGATGTTTTGATACAACTCGGTGAACTTGACTATTACCTCCTCACTGTCTTTGAGGATTTGATCCCTCTAGGCGGAAACTGCGATACCTTGTTCACCAATTTCAGCATACTCGTTTATCTTGTCCTGACTTAGGACCTTAGGAGTTTTCGTGGTAGTTGTAGGAGGTGCACTTCCCATTTTCTATAGGGCGTGGAGAATATTTTTGTTTTATTCCTTTAGCAACCTTTTCTCCTCCTTTGCTTCGTAAATTTTCTTAGAAAGAGCATCCACTGTAGATAGGGCCTCTCCTTGAAGACTTTCTGAAGATGTTCCCATTGTGACTTGGGTCACTGTATAATCTGCCGGAGACAGATCTTTTTTACCCTTTGAAGGATCGGGGTATGCAATCTCCATCACTCTTTCCCCTGATGCACTCTAAGAGAAGCGGGTTATGGGCTTTTGCTTCTTAGCCCCTTTTCCGGGATGATGAGAAGTCCATCAGTGTGATAGGGACTTTCCTCTTTTGTTGGCTTAGATGCTGGGAGATCCACGCTGGACTTAAGGGAATGAGACCAGAGGAAGAAGAGGGAGTAGCTGCAGAGACAAGGGGAAATGGGTAGAGACACTTGGTGGTGGCATCGAGAGGGAGGCCGAGAAAGTGCTCACAGGGGGAAGGGACAATGCAGGGGAGGAAGACATGGGAAAGGAAGGTAGCCGAGAGATGAGAGAAGAGAAGATGGATGACGAGGAAGGAGGAACAGATAAGACGGAGGAGAGGACACGACCAAAGGAATGGTCGCTTAGGTCACATGAGGAGGAGAAGGAGAAGGGATAGAAGGGACCTCAGCAGTTGTAGCAGTGGTGACACCCTGAGTGGATGTACCCATCGAAACACCTTCCGCCGCTTCTTTTTCTGGGGATACCAGGCTTACAACCTGTTCTTGTGCAATGGAAGGAGGACTTTCAGGAGCTCCTTCTTGAGTAGAGCTTGATTCACCATCTTTATCTTTGCCTTTGACCTTGACAGAGATGCTTTGGCCTGACAGGTGCGCTGCCCAATGGAGACATAGTGAAATCTACTCCGAGGTAGATAAGGCCATTCATCCTACACCAGTGCTCTATTCTCCGCAATGTCTCCTTGACCCTTTCTTCAATGGTCTGGGGTGCTTTTGTTCTGTCGATCGCAGTGAATGGCCAGTTGTCCCCATTGGTATCCAGATATACCTGATCAACTTCTTGATCGGTAGTTTGATAGCCCTTTGGAACGATGGCCACGCCGTATTGAATAATTTCTGCCAAGGCCAAATGGGAGTGGTCCTTCCTTCTAAGTTCGACCTCATGGTACAGGTCCATATAGATGTCCTCGATCTGTGGAATATGGATTGGATCGAGTTTTACCTTGGGAAGGCAATTCCTTGGATCAAAAGTGGGCCTCGCCGGGAAGTTGTGCTTCAGATTGAGCAGTTCTAGCTTGGCAACCATTTCCCGAGCTTTGTGGTGAGAGATACATGTGTATCTACCCACTGTAAGGGGGAAAGGATTTCCACCCTTCTTTCTCTTCAGGCACTTCTCGTGGTATGTTACGAGTTCTCTAGATAGCTCCAACAGGATTAGCTTGGGGCCGGCATATCTCGGTAATTTGGTGGACTCACCCAGAAGTTAGCCGCTCGAGATAGGTGAAGGTGGGAAATTGTGTAAATAAGGCCCCCCACTTCTTTGTTGCTGTGACAATGCTCTTGGTCGTTCGACCATGAGTCATGTTGGGCCTCAATAGGCAAACGATGTCATAGAAGAAGGCATCATTGATTTTGGTGAACTATGAGATGTTGTTCTCCACTTCACTCTAGGGCAAGTACTCGTATATCTTTACCCGATTCCAAACCCCGCATCAACTCAATGTTGGATAATCCCTCTCTGAGGTCAGAGCGTAGACTACGTATGAGTTCATGTAGAACCTCCCCATTGTGGTGAGTTATTGGAGCTACTCGGATATGGTGTTGCTTATGATCTCTGCCCACTCAAAGCGTTGATTAGGTACATTCTTGTTCATGGTCTCCGTGCACTGAGCATCCATTTATGAAAGTAATGGGCGTCAAAATCCCAAATACTCTGCTTAGGAATGTGATAGTATCACTCAATTCCTCAGAGAAGTCGCTACGGTGAATAACCTGTGGCCATCTGGTTATCACCTTCTTGTTCTTTAGGTACACCTCATTCATTAGCTACATGCACTGTTCTTCATTGTCCTCCCAATCCTTGATGCAATCTTCTTGGCTTATGGCCACAAAATGCCCATGGTGAGGAATGCCAAGCATTATTTTGAAATGTTGGGCAGTGAGGTTGATCATGACTTCACCCTTTTCATTTTGGACACACCTTGTGTCTTTGTTGTAGCAGTGGGCTACTACCATCATGAATTCATTGTTTACTACACTGATGGGGATCCCCCTAGCAAAATGCAGGCCACTGCCTACTAGTTTTTCCATCTAGGGACTCCCTATGACTCTCCTAGTTCTGGCCCAGAAATCTTCCATATCGATGTGGCCGAGCTCGAGTCTCTTATATCCAGTCACATTCTCGCCCGAGACTCGGGCATTCTTGACCCTTTGGTACTTGTATTTCATTTCTTCTTCAGTAAGCTTAGCTTTACCTTTTGACTTGGTTGGCCTCTTGCTTGATGTATACATATGTTGACCTGAATTCAGTTGCTGATCTACAAGAAGAAGAAGCAAAACCCAACGCAGAAGAGCCATGTTAGCTGTTAGATCTTCCATTAGAGTATTACAGAATGAGGAGTTAACAATTTAAAGGCCTCTGGGTGTAGGGCGCAAGGACACTGCAGGCTGCAGGGTTAATAGAATGGCACACTGATGAAGAGTGTTACAAGGAAAAAATCAGTGCACCAAAGGGCACAGGGCACAAGGATTTCACATATGACATTTTTGTTATTATAGACAGGGGTGCGCCTGCGCCATCTATATAAGGTTAGGCTGGGCGCAAATAAACTTGGTGTTGCATGATATCAGGATGTGCCAATGGTGCATGTAATTGGCATGTAACAGAGGATGTTGATGCACCGATGGCATAGGATAAATGTTTGTTGCACTATCTTTCTCGTGTGTAAAAGGGGAATTTGGTGCGGCACAGAAAGGCCTGCATGACACTGTGTTGTTGTAATAGGGTACGCGCCCGTGCCATTTTTTAGGATTTACTTGGTTTTCACATGGTGCGGGATTAGGTGTGTTGCAAGTGGAAAAGGTGCACCTTCTTGTGTGACCGTATTTTATGCAGCAGGTGGAATTGCACCAATGGAAAAACTCGCTTTTAAACTAATCTTTAAGGTTTTCTCTTTCTCGATAGGTTTGATATTTCTAGCCTCTTTTTCGGGTTTTTTAGATGGTGACGGGCACAAAGAAAGAGATCCAGGTGATTTTTTGAGGTAGATCCTTCCTTACTAGTAGATCTAGAAAGAGGATGAAAATGGTTTGGGGGAAAGGTTACAAGAATGGTAGGAAAGTTTAATGGATTTGCATATTCATTCTATCCTACCACAAAAACAACCAAAACAAAACATAAGAGGAGAAAGAACCACCTACCCGGAATATATAGAATGTGAGAGATGAAATGGGGTCCACAAACGTGACACGAGGACGATGGGCATCTTTGACAGTGCAGAGGAATAAATATAATCATGTGTTTTCAATTGTGAAAGTGACAGGGCGGGTGCGCCTATATATAGGAAAGGTGCAATAAATTCACCAACCACTTTTTCAAGAGGCACACCAAAACATGTGTCGACACGTAAAATGGTGCACCCTTTGGCGCGGATAAACACTTGTCAACACAGGGAAAATTTGCACCTTTGGCACGATTTTAAGACTGTCAACACTTCATTTCTTGCCCTTTGGTGCACCAAAACATGGCGCAACAATTTATGTGTTAACATGAAGGCACATGCACCTTGGCGCATGCAAGAAAGGCGCATCATGGGAAGGCGCACCAAAACATGTGTCCACACTTCAAAGAGTGCACCAAAGGAAATGAAGGGGGTAGAGATTTACCCTATGTAACACGTAGATAAAAGGTGTACCTACCAAAAAGGGACCAAAATGGCTATGTTTGAAGAACTAGATTTCTTGGAAAGAGGTTTTGTAACATTCTCGAATGTAGAGGGGTCCCTGACGAGGGACTAGGACAAAATTTGGTATGGTTACCTATAAAATTTCCTTATCAATTTTAAGGGATAACAATATAATAGCTGAAAAGGGGACATGCCTATAGCCCTCTTTGGTGTAATCTTATCTGCCCATAATGCATCAAAAAACTTCTTGCACCAAGTTCTTTGATTTTCCGTTACTAGCTTTCGCACAATAGTCACCAAATTTTTATTACTTGATTCACCGGCCATTGTTTTGGGGATAGTAGTTGGAGGAATGTACTTGCTGGATCCCATGAGTGTAGCAAAATTCAACCAGCTCCTTAGAAGACAAATTTGGAGTGTTGTCTGCTACTATTTTATTAGGCATGCCAAACATGATAACAATATTTTCCTTTATAAAATTACACACCTCCGTAGAAGTGGCATTCTTAATAGGAATGGCTTCTACCCACTTACTAAAATAATTAGTAGTTGTTAGAATATAGTGATGACCGGCACTGGAGGTTGGGCTAAGCATACCAATAAAATACATGCCCCATTGCTAGAAGGGTTCTTCAATTACAACTGGTTTTAAAGGTAATGCGGGAAATTTTACACGCCCAACAAAGTGTTGGCATGCTTGGCACTTAGACACCCACTCTACAATATCTTTAAAAAGTGTGGGCCAGTAATACCTTCCTTAGAGGATCTTGTGAGTAGTGACTTAGGCTAAGAAATGACCACCACAAGCCATGTTATGAAACTATTTTAAGAGTTGATCCTGCTGATATTTATCTATGCATTGAGAAACACACCATCAATTCCTCTTTTGTATAAACCATTGTCCCAAAGAACAAAATCTTTGGACTTTAGTTTAATAGTATGTTTCTCTTTTCAAGAAAGTTGATCCGGGCATTCTCCATAAGTCAGAAAATAGGCAATGTTACTGTACCACTCTTCCACCAGATCTATAAAAAGGACCATAGGAAAATCTTGATCTACCTCTAGCGTTGTTGCTTTCATCTCAGTCATCAATTTACACAAGCCTCTTCCTCGAACCAGCTTTGTAGGTTTGATATCCAGGTTGTATTCTTGAACTTTCATCACCCATGTGCCTCTTAACAACCCTAACTCTTGTTGGGTGAGAATAGATTTCACTGCAGTATTTGGAACCAAAACCACAGTATGTGAGGAAAGAATATAGTACTTGAATGCCTTACATGCCTTTACCATTGAGTATGCATGTTTTTCCATTGGATTATATTTCAACTCATAAGATTTGAGAGGCATGCTCATGAAAGAAATCGGAGCTTCTACATCCTCCCGATTCTTCTGCATCAAGATTGTTGACATTGTGTGTTTAGAGGAATAACAGTAAAGAATAAATTCTTTACTAAAATCAGGTGAAACCAAGACTGGGGATTTTGACAGGGCCTCTTTAATTTTCTCAAATGCTTCCTTCCCTTCACTACTCCATTTGAAATCATGTGTCTTCTTTATCATATTTGAGATATGACGAGTTAGTTCAGCAAAGTCAGGGATGAATCTCTTGAGAAAATTAACTTTTCCAAAGAAAGAGTGAACCCCTTTTTTGGATGTTGGAAATGGAAAAGTCTGAACATATTTAACACATTCTAGATCTATCTTAGTTACTTATTTTGAGACAATATTGCCTAGTAGCTTTCCTTTTGTTACAACAAAGATAGATTTCTTAGGGTTCATAGAAATACCATGTTTGCAGCATTGGATGAAAACCTCTTCCATATTTGAAATGTGCATGCTTTTGTTCTTGGAAAATATTGTTAGATCATCGAGGTATACTACTATGGAGAAAATTCTAAATCCATAGCTCTTTAAAATGTAGCCCTAGCATTGATCAAACCGAAAGGAATTTTCTTCGATAAGCAAGAGTTCCCAAGGTGTAATGAATGTTGTTTTATATTGATCTTCCTCAGCTACCTTGACCTGATTGTAGCCTTAGAAACCATCAAGCATGGAAAGAATTTCAGATCCCAGAATAACCCGCAAAGTGTGATCCATGATGGGGATGGGGTAATTATCTTTTAATGAGGCTTGATTAAGATTGCGAAAGTCAACGCACAATCGATCTCACCACTTTTCTTACTCACAAGAACTATGTTGGCTAACCATTTAGAGTGATGTATGGGATAAATTATTCGTGCATCTAACAAAAGTCTTTTTATTTCTACAAAGATAGTCTCTCAAATAGTAGGATTGTGTCATCAGAATTCTGTCATGTGAAAGGCTTTTGTTTTGGTTTTAATGGGATATAGTGTTGAACTTCTCCAGTGATATGTCTTTAGATCCTAGTAAGACCAAGTAAAAACATCCATATATTTCTTAAGAAGCTTTATAAAAGCTTCGCTTTCTACCTCTAAAGAACACTTACCCGTGATTTACTAGTTTAGGATCATTACTTGCTCCTAAATTTAGTAAATATGTATCAAAGGAAGAACCTTGCCCACTTTCTTCATTTTTTTAAGCATCTCGATCATGCTTGTCAAACATTTCCTTAAGAGATACTAAGCCTTTAGGAATTTTATTTCCTTCAATTTGAATAATCTCTTGACTTCCCGAGACCTTTGCATCCATTTCTCCCACAAAATTTTGTCTTGGAAGTGAGTCGCTTCCCTCATATTAGATCTCTTTGAAGTTGTCCTTTTGTTGGAGAAATGCAACTATCTTCTTGTCATCATTAAAAACTTGTCATTGTTGGACGTTATCGAACCTTCAAGTGGAAGACCATCTCAAATTTGTAATCCCCTATCTAAAAAATGTGGGAGGCTGATTTGGATTTAATAAAGCTATAGTCACTGCAAGTGAATCAGCTCTAGAATTTTGCTCTCTCAGAATATAGGACACTGAGAAAGCTAAAAATCCGAATAATGAGTAGACTCGATCTCTATAATGCAAAAGTTTGTCCTTTTTTACGTGGTAGAGACCTCTTATATGCTTAACAATCAACTCAACATCTCCTTTGCGAGTAAGAGCTTGATTCTCATTGTTCTTATGCTCCATACCCGACAATAATGCTTCATAATCTATCGTGTTGTTAGTATTTTTGAACATTATCTTGAAGGAATGTGCATGCACCTTTCCCTTAGGAGAAATAAGAAAAATTTCTGCACTAGATCCAAATGAACAACAACTACCATCAAATTCCAAAGACCAAACCTTATTGTCAAGTTGATGTGGTTCTTGGATCACAGGTTGAATTTCTTCTTTATCCATTTCTAGATAATAGACTCCGTGATCAGATTCTTGAAATAAGATCTGAGATCTAGGATCTTCTGATTTCATACTATGTACTTGAATTTCTTGTCAGGTTTTAACTTCGATTGACTCCTTTAATTGTTATGTGCACACAAGACCAACCCATCTTGACTTCTCCGCCTAGCTCTTTACAAAAATTTATACTCAAAAGCATGCCATAAGATACTTGGGATGTCTCTGCTACTGTGATAGTCATCTTTAATATCGTATCTAGGAAGGAAGGATGAATTAATGCCTATGCATATTTGATTTTCCTAACCAGAGGTACTTTCCTTTCCATTAAATACCATCTTCTGATGGTTTTTGTCAATGTGAGACCCAAGGCAAAAACAACTTTGGTAGGCATGATGTTGTCGAAGCTCCGAGTCCAAAATGTAGTTGCTTAATTTGTATCCATTAATAAGCAATGACACATAGAATGGCTCGATCCTTTCGATGTAGCAAGAGAAGAAGTAGAAGGAGAAGAGCTTGCAGCCACATTGTTCAAGGAGGGGTAATCTTTGGACTAGACAAGATACCCCGTGAAACATTATTTATTAGTACCTTCCAGGGAACATTACTTTGCACATACTTGACCAACCTATTTAGCCGATCAGAAAAATTCCCTCAAATACTTAGCTTTTGACATCTAGACCTTAGTCTTCTTAATGTGATCAATAATGTTGAAAGCCTGACTTACCTCAGTCAGATGCTCATTGGCCCTCTACTACGAATTGAAAGAATTTGAATGCTTATCTTTGAGAGCTAATGAAGAAGATAACATACTACCTCTTTTTAGGATAGTAACATCCGGCCCATGATCTTCTCTCTTTTTGGCCACTTGTGTATGCTTCGTCATTTTGGCGTGCTTGGGACCTTGTGAACACCACAAACATGTGACCATTAGAATCTTCAAAAGATTCATAATATCCCTCGTTAGATTCGTAGTCCAAGTAACCAATGTTGGAGTTGCCAACAAGATCTACAAAGTCCTCATCATCAAATGATTCATCAATACCAAGATCTTCTTCATTAGTTTCCAAGTTATTCCTTAGAGAATCTTCAATTTCCAATTGTTTTCGTGCAGCAGCAATTTTATTTCAATTTTGATTTTGGTGGTTAAAGGTCTGAGTAGAAGCTATTCTTGAAGGAGTCACATTTCCTTCTTGAGATATCTTCTTCTTGATTTGTAGCATATCGTTAGCAAACCTTAATAGTAAAGGATCCTGATGTACTTGAAGAAGCTCCATCACTTTGTGGGCTGATTGCCTGATTTTTCCAGCCATGACCAAGTCATCTTAAACCTCCATGCTAACATTTTGTGCTTCTAGTATATTCACAGGTCTTGTGTTAGGAATTAATAGAATCTAATGTGGAATAATTCCTTAGAATCACAATAATAAGAAGTATGAATAGAATTACAGAAATGAAAAATGCACAACATGAAGACAATATTTAATGTGGTTCACCCAATGTCAACTACATCCACCAAGAACACTTGCTCAGATTTTATTACAAGCCAACAATCTTCACAGATTACAATAATCAGATCTTGTTTGGAGCTGCACTCAACAAACCCTCCCAAATTCACACTTGAATTCACACACACTATTCACCTTCACAAAACACACTCATGAAAATCCTATTGTATGTCCATCTATTTATAAGTACATCAATAGGTAGCCGAAGAGGTGGTTTTACAAAACAATGGGTACCAAAAAAACCATGGGCCCAAAAATAGCCCATAACGGTTACCCATTACCCATGGGTTGATAAACCACCCATGAAAATTTTCTTCGGGGCTTCGCCCCCCATGAGCCCCCATCGGGGCTTGACCCCCGAACCCCTCGACCCACTCACCGGTGATCGGGACCACCGTAAAAATATCCGAGTGTAACAAATGGAAGGTGTACCAAAATCTAACATGAAAATAGGCTCCACAAACATAACAATCTCCCACTTGAGACTCGATTTCCATTAAGAAAGCTTCTCAACCCTTCACTATCATCTCGCGAAGGCCAACCAAAGCTGAACATAGATTTATTTTATCCCTTTTGACCACCTTGGTCATCGTGTCTCACTGGGATTCGATTGGTATGAATCTTCTCTAACTTCAACTTATCTTCCTCCAAAGTTGTCCTGATAAAGTGATATCTCAACTGTATATGCTTTGTCTTGGAGTGGAAAGTAGAGTTCTTAGCTAGGTGTATAGCAATCTAACTATCACTATGTAGATTATATTCCTCCTACTTATTCCCAACTCCTCAAGAAATTTTTGTAACCAAATCATCTCTTTGCTTGCCTTTGTGGCAACAACATACTCAGCCTCCGTGGTTGACAAAGCCACTAGCTTTTGTAGTCATGAAATCCAACTCATTGTTGTCCCACCTACAAGTGTAAATATAACTCTCGTTGTGCTCCTCCTACCATCAACATCTCCAGCCATGTCTCGAATCTACATAACCATGTAAAGTGGTTTCGATCCACCAGTAGCACAAAACGCCCCCATGGTCCCTCTCAAATACCAAAGGATCCACTTTACTTTGCTTCCATATGCTCTTTACCCGGATCACTCATAAATCTACTCAAAACTCCCACCGTATGGGCAATATCGTGCCTAGTGCACACCATAGCATACATCAAACTACCAAGCACTAATGAGTAAGGTACCTTGACATCTTGTTTCTTTCCTTCTCTATCTTGGGACACTACTCCTTTGATAACTTAAAATGGCCTGCCAAAGGAGTCCCAACCAGTTTAGCATCCTGCATGTTAAACCTATCCAATACCTTCTTAATGTACTCTTCCTGAGATAAAGAAAAAATTTGTTCCTTCCTATCCTGAGTTATCCTTATACCAAGGATTTGTCTGGCTGACCCCAAATCCTTCATATCAAAGGATTCACTTAGTTGTTTCTTGAGTACTTTTATTTCTTGCATGTTTTTACCTGTAACCAACATGTCATCAACATACAAACACAGGATAATATAACTTCCATCCTCAAATTTCTTTGTATACATGCAATGGTCAAAATGACATCTAATATAACCTTACTCCATCATGAAGCTATCAAACTTCTTATACCATTGACGTGGAGCTTGTTTCATGCCATACAAGCTCTTCTTCAGTTTGCACACCATCTCCTCTTTACCTTTTACTTCATATCCTTTTGGCTGCTGCATATATAGCTCCTCCTCCAAATCACCATGGAGAAATATAGTCTTTACATCTAACTGTTCTAAGTGTAAGTCTTCTACTTGCCACTATTCCAAGAACAGCTTCGATAGAAGTCATTTTTACTACAGAGAGAAAAATCTCATCAAAATCTACACCTTGTTTCTCGTGCAAACCCCTTGACCACCAACCGGGCCTTATATATTTTATTTCATCCGTTGTCTTTAACTCGTACACCCACTTGTTCTATAATGCTCTTTTGCCTTCCGGTAACTTCACCAAATCCCAAGTTTGGTTCTCCATGAGAGACTTATGTTCCTCATCTATGGCTTGCTCCCACTTCTTACTAGCATCAACCTGCATTGCTCCATCAAAGCTCTCTAGCTCTCCACTATTAGTGAGTAATAAATAATAAAGAGAAGGAGAAAATCGTTTAGGTTCTTTTCTTACCCTAGAAGACCTCCTTCTTTGTAGGAGTTTGGGGTTCCCGTTGAGTAGGTTCCCGAACCGATTCATGGGTCACTTTCCGATCCGAAGATCCTCTACCACCGCATATTCTTTCTTGAATTCTTCCCCTGTTTTCCTGAAACTATTGCTTATACATGACTTTCTCATTAAATACCACATCCCTAGACCGAATGATTTTATTTTCCTTAATACTCCAACATTTAAATCCAAATTCATCACCACCATAACCAATAAAAGTGTATTTTTCTGATTTAGCCTCTAGCTTGGTCCTATCATCCTTGTCAATATGAACAAACACCTCACATCCAAAGACTCTAAGAAATGAGTAATCGACTTTCTTACCGTACCAAGCCTCCTCAGGTATGCCTCCATCCAAGGCACTTGAGGGTCCTCTATTTATCAAGTACACATTGTGCTCACCGCTTCTGCCCAAAAATAAAGAGGCAATCCTGCATGTATCCTCATGCTCCTAGCACATTCCATTATTGTTTTGTTCATCCTTTCTGACACCCCATTCTGTTGTGGGGTTCCTGGAACCATCTTTTTCCTGCAGATTCCATTCTTAGAACAATAATCATCAAATTCATTACTGCAATACTCCCCTCCATTATCTAACCTAAGACATTTTAACTTAAGACCTGTTTCATTCTCTACCAAGGCTTTCCATTTAACAAAAGTATCAAATACATCAAATTTATTTCTAATACAATAAACCCAAACTTTCCTTGTTGCATCATCAATAAAAGTAACACAATAACTTGAACCCCCAAAAGATGATACCTGAGCTGGGCCCCACACATCAGAATGTACTAGTTCTAACTTACTCTCTTTCTTCATAGGTCCAACCTTGAGAAACCTTACTTTCTTTTATTTCCCATATATGCAGTTCTCATAGAAATCCAAACCTATTTCTATATATCTAGGAAAATTCTTCTTTATGATGTCCATGCCCTTATGGCTTATATGACCAAGCCTATAGTGCCATAATGTTGTATCTACATCTGAAGCCACAAGATTACAATCATTAGTACTATCAGTGGTTAAATACAAGGTTCCAACCTTCTTACCTCTTGCCACCACAAGAGCACCCTTGGTAACCTTCCAAGAGTTAGCTATAAATATCACAGTACAACCATCACTTCCCAATTACCCCGCCGATATCAAATTTCTCCTTAATGTAGGCACATGTCTGACATCCTTTAATAGCCATGTATTCCCATTTTGCATTTTAACCTGAACAAAACCTTTTCCAACTATACTGCAAGGCTCATCATCACCAAGAAAAACATTCCTAAAATCCCCTTGAACATAATCGGTAAAATAATGCCTATGTGGAGTAGCATGAAAATAAGCCTTTGAATCTAAAACCCAAGATTCAGTAATATTATGCAAAGAAAGGATCAGAGCATCCTGGCATACATTACCTGATGCCACATTTGCCTCCTTGTTTTCTTCATGTTGTTTCTTCTTGTCCCGAAGCTCCCAACAGTCCTTCTTTACATGCCTAGACTTTCCATAGTGCTAGCATACTATCTTGCTTTTGGATTTTTACCTTGCTTTATCTTTCAATTTTCCACGATTTCCTCTATTCTTCTATCTCCCTCTAGTTTCTCATCACAAAGCATTCCCTAAAGTAGAAGATTCCCTGAGATTTTTCTTCGCATTTCCTCGATTAGAATCACCCCTACAACATCCTCAAATTTCAACTTCGAGTTATTTGGAATTGAGTTGCTTATCGCCATTACCAGATTATTCCAAATTTTAGGTAAAGAACATAGAATTAATAAAGCCCTAACTTCTTCATCAAATTCTATTGTAACCGAAGCTAGCATATTCACAACCGTATTGAAATCATTTAAATGATCCGCTACTTGAACTATTCTCAAACATCTTTATATTAAACAACTTTTTCATTAAAAATATCTTGTTAGAGGCGGAGGGTTTTCATACAACTTCCTAATGCATCCATTAGATCTTTTGTAGTCTTTTCCTTTGAAACATTAAATAATACCGAAAATGCAAGGCATGGCTTGATTTTCCTAAGTGCCTTCCTATCCAAAAATCCCATTCTACATCTATCATGCTCGAGGGTTTGTTCACCTTCTCGAGACAACGGAGTATAAAGATCCTTCTGATAAAGGTAATCTTCCATCTACATCTTCCAAAGATTGAAATTCTTCCCGTTGAATTTATCAACCCTAAATCTTTCATCATCTGCCATAGCTCCCACTCAAGCTAAAAATTTCCCTATGATTCAACACTTCAGCAAACCAAACCAGCTCTAATACCAATTGTTAGGAATTAATAGAATCTAATGTAGAATAATTCCTCGAATATCAATAATAAGAAGTATGAATAGAATTACAGAAATGAAAAATGCACAACATGAAGACAATATTTAACGTGGTTCACCCAATGTGGGCTACATCCACTAAGAACACTTGCTCGCATTTTATTACAAGCCAACAATATCCACATTAATAATTAGATCTTGTTT
Source organism: Taxus wallichiana var. yunnanensis (assembly GCA_018340775.1). Lineage (NCBI taxonomy): Eukaryota > Viridiplantae > Streptophyta > Pinopsida > Cupressales > Taxaceae > Taxus > Taxus wallichiana. The sequence goes on along the minus strand of CM031234.1, from coordinate 213,557,850 downwards.
GGGAGTCGCTCAACAAACCCTCCCGAATTCACACTTAAATTCACACACACTATTCACCTTCACAAAACACACTCAAGAAAATCCTATTGTATGTCCATTTATTTATAAGTACATTAGTAGGTAGCCGAAGAGGTGGTTTTACAAATTAATGGGTACCGAAAAACCATGGGCCCAAAAATAGCCCATAACGGTTACCCATTACCCATGGGTTAATAAACCACCCATGAAAATTTTCTTCGAGGGCTTCACCCCGAACCCCCTTAACCCACTCACCGGTGAGTGGGACCACTATAAAAATATCTGAGTGTAACACATGGAAGGTGTACCAAACTCTAACATGAAAACAAGTTCCACAAACATAACATCTTGCCCTTCACAACCGATATCCAACTTGGACTCTGAGAACATTTATAAAAATGTCTTTTGATTTTCATCACTTAACGCAATAGAAGTGGGGATTTTATAAAAAAATCCTTTGGAACCTTGCAATAAATTCCCGCATGTTCTCATTTAGATCCTTCTTTAAGCGTGTTAGTTGAGTGATCGAGTGTTCTAGCGTCTTGACAGAGACTTGAATCTTTTCATAAATTGCTCTCGCATGGATGCCCAATTTGTTATAGTTCTAGGGGCTAACCGATAGAACCATTTGCCAGCCAAGTCTGTAGAGTCTCAATGAAAATTCTAACCGAGACATCTTCATGCTCCACTGCAAGCACACCACAAGATATGAAGAATGCTGCCAAATGATCATCCAGATTTTGCTTACCATCGCCAAAGAATTTTGGGAAATTCTTTTGGATCCTTTATGCGAGATCATGTATAGGTGAAGTCAATTTCAAAGGTGGTGAAAAGCTACTCCCCATGGGATAGGTACTATCTGGTTCGATTCTAATTCTCGCATGATGAATGGGGCACGTCTTCTCCTTATGTAAACTTGGTGAATAATTCTAGCTACTAGATTATGTTGAAGACGATCTGGATCTGGATGAGTGTGTACTCTCCTTTCTGGTGAGAGACTACATCTATGGCTTCTAACTTGAGGAGGATGGTTGAAATTGAATTGCTCTGTGTAGTCGAAGAAATGATTAGTCCTTCCTTGTGCCTTCAAATATCAAGTGAATGGACATTCAGCCAGGTTGAAAGTTGAATGGGAAACACTCTGATCTGCAAAGATAGTTTTTCCCCAGTGGAGTCATCAAAAACTATTGGCTAGATTTTCTGCATAGCTGAAAACCTAGGCAATCATGAGATAAATCTCCCTCATTTACCTGGTGAGGCTCCCGTGTAAGATTTGTCAATTAAATATACTAGTATCTATTTGGGGTATTACTTTAACCATGCAGCTCAACCATAGTTTGTATAGTTTTCAGCAAGTAAGTAAGCGATTGTTAAAGAAAGGAAATATCTAATGAAGAAGGAAATAATAAAAATAGGAAAAAGGAAGGAAGATGTGTAGCCCAATCAATATATTACAGTAGTCGATTGCATGCACATAAACATAACCAATAGATATTAACACATAGAATTATAAGCAAAGACAACTTTCAGATCTAGATCTAGAATAACACAAAGTTTATAAGTAGATCTAAGACAAAAAGTTAGAAACAAAATGCACCGTGACACAAAGTTCTCTAGAAATCTGCTCCTTTCTATTCCTTTGCTTCAAATAGCTATAATGGGTTTCAACACAAAATTTGGAACACAAAAATACTACTTACAAATTTTGATCCTTCACTCAAAGGTTCTTCCTCTACTTATAGAATGTAGAAGGGAAACTACAAATCGGAAACTTAACTGAACTAAAACATAAACAAGAAGTAAAGATGACATCTGGCAATCATCTTGCTTTAATTCCTCTCCAAGTGACATGCATCTGGATCTATAGTCAAAATTATACACATCTGTCACTTAACTTATAGAATCGTTCCACACAACTTAAAGTAATGGTTTTCAAACCAATAACTTTAAAGTTTTACAATTACATCTGGGAACATAAAAATAGAAGAAGAAAGAGTAGAAGAAGAAAGATCCGCCAACTGTAACATCTACATCTTTTTTTGTTTTGATACTGAATATACTTGTCGAACATGTAATTCAACAACTTCCCATCTATTTTAGCCACATTATTTTTCTATCCTGAATTGTAGCAATCCTTCATTTAAAATCCCCATACACGCTTTCACATCCTTCAAGCTAGGCCCAAACCTCTTAATATCTAACTGCAGTGTTACCAACTTACTGATGGAATCCATCGTGAAAAGCCTAATAGCTCCATCAATCCTCTCTTGCACCATCAGAAGAGATCTTTCTAGGGAATGAGGCACTTTTAAGGAATGGTCCTTTTGTATAAAGAAACATTCCCGACCAATTCCTCATTAGTGAAAGTAATGAAATTTTCTGGTAGTGATGATGCCATACTTTCAAGTGCCTACATCCTTTTCAGCATGATTATGAAGATCTCCAATTGGAAAAAAACTACAAACTCAAGTTGCTTCCCCTTTTCAACTGATCCATTGGGTACAATTTGTTCTGCATGATCAACACCTCTCTTGGTATCTTATTTAACTTGACCAAAGTACTCAGGTTACTTTCAGCTACTATGTTCATGTCCACCGTGCTCGTCACCAGTTGTTTCAACTAGACCGGTGCATCCTTCATAACCTTTAGATGGGTCAACACCTCGCTGAGTTATACAGAAGCTTGAAGAATGATTAGAATCTTCCATTCATTGATAGCTTTAACTTGGTTACCTACATCTTCCACTTCCTACATCAGATGATCACTCACCTGCTTATGTGCTGAAATTGGCTGAGTGGAAGATTTGACAACTTTGGCAATAATCTCACACAACTGAGACACCTTCTTTTGAAGTTCAACTTTTTCCACCTTTTCCCTATGAAGCCTAAGGAATAAAGTGTTTATCACTATTTTTGTGTCTTACTTCAATCCTTGATGAGTGGCTTGGCCTATGGGTACTTTGTTCATTGTTATATCCGCTACCGTGAGCTTGCCCTTCTTCTTTCCTTCTTTAGAACGATACCTTAGCAAACTTCTTTCGACTCCTCAATAATCAACCTCAAATTCACCTTAGAAACTTTAGGTTTTCTATCTTTTCCACCCAAACTAAGGAGCAAATCTGCAAGTCATGTTCCTCAAAGTTTATCTCCTCTTTAGCCTCTAGGACCGATTGTGAAGCCAACCACTCGAGAAATTTCTTCTCGGAGAATGAGAATTTTTGAATGTACCACCATCTCATGCTCTGGTTCCTCTCCATACAAATCTGCCACGGTGTTGTGGCTACCGGCCCTCTCTGTATTGTCCAAAGACAAAGCTCTTTCAAATTTTCCATCTATAACTAAGTTGTTTCTTTAGGAAGAGGTGTTGATCGGAGTGGTTGAGGAGAAAACAAAAATTTTCTCGGATTCAATGAAGAAATGACAATATCTTGTTGAGGTGAAATAGCTGGTGAAGTACTTCATGTTGGAGAATTCAAAATTAACACCGTAGCTATAGAAATAACCTTTTCCCTCAAATGAGACTTCTTGTGCACTTTAATCTTTTTGGGCCTTCTGCTAATTTCTTCCTTGTGCTTCGTTTTGAGGGACTCTCCTGTGCTAAAGTTTCCTGTGATTTGATTCATCAAAGCTTCATCAAGGCAATATCCCTTTGTCAGCAACCAGTTTGAAGTATTGACCAAAACGGCGGTAGACCTTTCCTCAATCATGTGGTAGCCACCAATGTTCTCCTGAAGTACAGCTCTATCTCCTCCCATCTAATGATATGTGTCAAGTAACATAGGCCCATCATCTCTAAGATCCATGGGTATCCATTCTAATTCATAATCAAACACTTGTCATGCACCGATAACTCTTTGAAGTCTTTATTCGTAACTTTATACTTGCTTCGCACTTCATCTAGAAATCTTCTAATGAAGGCAAATGCTTGTATTCTTGGGAGATTGTCTTCCTTGCCACCCCATATGTATCAAAGTTCGAGACGTGCTAGGAATAACTCATGCTCATACTCGAGAACATCTTCTTTTCAATTCCTCGGCTTTCAATGCTCGACAACTATAATAGCCCACTGTGATCGGGAAGAATCCTGTAGACTTATGTCATTTCAACTGTAGGTCATGCATCTCCATGAGTTTTCTACTTAACTCCATGATGACCAATATATCACTCAGATATCTAGGCAACTTTACTGGTTTCTCCCAAAAATCTGATGACCCTGAGGTATGTAAAGTCCACAAACTGGATGAAGATACTACCAATCTGGGATACAACTTCCCAAGCTTCCTTGCTTACCCTGTTGGTCTTCAGATCACCATTCATCCTTCAAATGAATCCATAGAATAATCCATCGTTGACCACCTTATAATCTTTATTGCATGTAGGAACAGTAAGTTACAGATAGCACTCAAAAATAGGATCCTTGCAGAGCACACCACGTCTATCCAACTTGGAGAAGATACCTGCGAGGTCATTCATATACCAAATATGAAGTCATTTTGAATTTGTAAGTCTTCCTCACATTCCGGAGCTTCTCACCGATGTTGTCACTGATGATTTTTGACCAATTGATTATAGAATCTACTTTGTTGATTTCAATGGTCCTAATGAAGGCATACATCTATGAGTGGAATTTGTGTGCGTTAGCTTCATCATTTATCATGCATAGAAATTTGGTAGTTTCATCACCCTCCTGCACTGATTGGATCATGGTAGAGTCCTCGGGAACTTGGATGGAGATTTGGGCTTCTTCATATACATGTTGTTCATTATGCCCACACAATCGACTTTATGCTTCTCCCATCTATTGCTGCAGTCCAAAGATGCCGATAGTAGTCACCACCTGTCGTGTTCAAATCTTTAGACAATAATTGATGAACTGTGCATCCAATCGGATAATTTTATTCCCCACGTATCCCGCAGTTGATCTGGATAGTGGATGGTATGACCTTGCACACTCCATGATGAATTCTGGAAACTAGGTTGTGAATGGGAATGCTGAAGCTTGAATGATTCCACTGCTTTTGACTGCACGCATGAGAGAAGTCTTTCCAGCTCTGGATCTATCAATCAATTCGAAAGAGGTTCTGGACCTAAATTTGTGTCTCTGAAGTCAGTGAATGTGGAATTAATGCATGATTCTATTGAGCTTTCTCTTTCATCCCACTTTGCCATGGCGGATCTATCTTTGTCTGAGTAACTCTTTTTCTCTTTATTCGTAGAATTCTTTACAACTGGTGTAGATCTGGGAATTTCTTGATTAGGATATATTCAATGTATCTAACATTGATTTAAGCTCCCTTTCAATTATATAAGCACCTGTAATGAATACCTGCAATTAATTCAGACAAAGATGGCAACCAAACATGAACACTTGATTTTTATCATAAAAATATGCATATATAAAGCCCGCTGCCCTAAAATTTGAGGCTTTGCTTGCATGCAAAGAAAGCATAAATATTTTCAACTTCACCTGGGCACCTGTACCACTATGTAGATAATTAACCAAGCCTAAAACAAGCTCCTCCAATCCTAGGCACCAAACCTTGAAGCTTTCCGGCAGTGAAAATACTTCTTTGAGCAAAAATCCTCCTCCTTTGAGCGCCAAAATTGTCCAGCGCACTCCTTTGCTAGAAGAATTAATTAATTCATCATTATGGCAGGCCATGCTTATATAACATTCATCATTCTATAATTAATAATTGCCTCTCCTATTCCTGACAATTAATTAATTAATAAACATGCTTTTCTCTTCAATTTGGGCGCCTATTTTGTGCATGCTCAAGGCTGCCATTAAATAAATAAATAAAATTTATTTTTAGCACCCTACTTTCACTTAACATCATGCTTTGACCTTCTATTCCTCCATGCGCCAAAAATAGGAATAAAAAACCATTAATTAATACTTCAAAAGTATTATTCCTCCTCCAAATGGGTCGCACTTCTTAGCATGCTCTAGGGCTGCATTAAATAAATTAATTTTATTTATTTTTAGCATTCTACTTCAGTCTTCTTTGACTTCCCTTTATGCATTGACTTTTCCTCATCCTGAGCGCCAAAATTGGAAGAGAAACTATTAATAAATGTCATTAAATAAATTAATTAATACTCCAAAGGGTCGCACTTTTTGGTAAAGGCTTGTTTCTATTTTTAAAACTCAAATTTGATGGGATTATTCACCTGCATGGCAGCTCCAAAATATCATTATCCACTTAAGTTGTTTGACTTCCACATGGGATTTTTACCTGCAAGGCGGTAAAAATTCTCATCAATGCCTTAAGTGATTTTCTTTATTTCACAATGGGAATTTTCACCCTACAAAGCGGGTAAGAAATTTCTGCCTGCCTATCTAATTTTCCCATCATGACTTAATTGAATTTTCCTTCATGGGAAAAAGTACCCTCTGAAGCGGGTAAAAAAATCCCACTTGCCCTGCTTTCGACCAAAAATCTCACTGCACTTAAATCCATCCATTCTAAAAAATGTGACTGTCTAGAAGAATCTTTTTGTGCGACTTCATCTTTTTAAAGAGAATCGACTTCCGGGCTGATTCCTTCGGCATAGCGGTGTAGATGATCTCCAGATAATCCAAGAAAGAAAAAATGTTGTACTGGTGAAGGAATCGACCTATGGGAATTTCACAGAGAAAAATACGAGAAAAATAACAAAAACACAAAACGTTGCCAAGTCATAGATAAAGCCCAGGATCCATTCCTAGTGAAAACCCTACTGGTATATGTAAATATTGACATGCAAAATTTCAACAGGGCTAAACCGGAGCACAATTTACTTCAAACGGGGCTCAAAATAATTAAATAAAATTTTCCCGCAGACAAAACTTGTCGAAGGGATAAAACAAATTTTGGCATTTGGGTATTTGTCGAAATTGGCTCATATGATTCACTGGGAATATCTAAACGCAATACAAGCATCTTCTTGAAATAAAAACACAAAACGACCTGTTATTTTAAAATTATGATTTTTTTTACATGGGATAGTCTTAGATTTTAAGGTGAAATGCTGGGAAACCGAGAAAATATAGTGGAAAGATGAAAGCACAAGGAAAAAGCAGCATCATGATACTTGAAGAGGATGAATAGGGGTTCATACCTAGAACAAGGTTTCCTTTTTGGTGCACATGGGTCCATATTTGATGAGCATGGGTTCATAACGGATGAGCAAGGGCTCATACCGAGGTTGGTGTTCACCTTTTCAAAACCACCAAGAACCAAGATCATGAGCACACACGGGCGGAGAGTTGAAGAAGGAAGTGTGATTGTTTTTATCCCATGTTTGCACTAAGGGGGAATGTTAGGAATTCATAGTGCTCCATTAAATAAGTATATGTTACCATATATTTATTGTAGAGTAAATCTTAATTATGGTGTGGTGATTTTACCGTATGGTTACGGTTATATGGTTATATTATTATAATATATTGTTTTAACAACAATATATTTGTTGAGTTTGGTTATACCCGTATCACTATTAACATGTCATTTGTTTATACTTCCTATTAATTAGGAAGTTGGTTTGTTATATCTATGGCTATATAATAGCCCTCGACATATTGTAAAATTACCACAACAAATTAATAATGAAGAACATTTTGTTGTGTAAATATTTTCTCTAAGACTTACTTGTGGGGTGTTTGTTGATGCATCTCTCTCTCTTGAGAATAAGCACACTAAGAGTGAATCTCTTTTTGGTGGACATGGGAACACCGTTCTTTTCCTAGACTCACTATAGATGACCCAATAGTGCAAGCAATCCAACCAAGAATAGGATTGTCCAATCCAATCCAAGTCAAGTGTAAGATTAATCAAGGGTTGAGTGAGCATATGTGAATTTTGTGTAAAAGATAAGAGTAGATAGTAGTTCTATGATTATGAATTCCTTCCTTTAAGAATGTCAAATTGGTATGTGTATATATATACGATGCCATCACCAGGTGGTGGATGACATTAGCTAGGGAAAAACCTAACACCAAGACCATCTCCTAGGGTGATGGCATCGGCCAAGGATGCAAAATGTCATGAAAAATCAAAAAGAAGTTTCATGGATCAAGCAGATGGATGAACAAGGTGCCAAGTGGTGAAATGCAAGCAAGGTGTTGGATGTGCAATGTATATGAGACATAAAGGGACAAGGATAACTAATGCAAGGACAACTAAGGTTGGGACCACATAGCAATACTCTCTCTGTGTATTGTCTCTAACCCATAATGACCATGTGAATAGTCATACCCCATTCCTAGAAGGCCCCTTAAGGCACCCGCTCAAGAAATAGATGCATCAATGACCCTTATCTGCACAAAGGAAATTATTAGTAACATGTATGAAAGATTAAAATTGAAAAATTAGGTGTATAAAAGTCTTACCTCACATGATAAATAAATCCAACTCCAAATTCAATTCAATCCTTCCAAGTGTCCAAAACTCCAAGTGCCAAAATGAGATAAGAATTCCCAACCCCCTCCAAAATGGATGGTTAAGTAAGGATGGGATAAAATATTCAAACCAATGGGAGGGTAATATGTTTCACCCATCCCCTTTTCAAAATAAATACACCCCAAGTCCCTATCATGCATAAGACAAGAGTCTTAATGGAGGATAATCTCACAAAATAAAAATAAAATAGTGAATTTCCCCACTAAGCTATTTTGGAGCCCACCTAGTTCATGATTAGGTGGCCCCATACCTCCTTAAGCAATATTACACTAACAAAACCATCTCTAATCCAAGTTGAGACTATTAAACCCATAAAATTGGTTTAAACATGAGATAACATAATTAACACCAAACCAAATCAAAAGGAGACAACAACCAAGGTGACCAAGCCAAATGAACAAAAAAACATACAAGGGTGATGGATTTATCATTTCCATCTAAGCCATAGACAAGCATAGTAAATCCAATCAATCAAAAAGTGAGGATTTGGCCGAAATGGCCAATTGCAAAATCTTAGAGTTGTAACCTCTAAGTCTCATGTTCTCCTATGGTGACCTTATAACTGCATGCTCGATTCACACATCATACATGCTCGATACAATAAACCAAGTGAAATGATACTACATACATTCAAATGATCAAATCAATTACAAGCTAAACCAACCAAAATAATTAACCAACTACATGCAGAATGAGACAAATAATCGAAACAACATACATCCATAGTATACCAAGATATAATCCATCTAAATCTCATCTCAATAAAATCCATAACAACATCACTAAAACAAGTAGTAGGGATAGCAATAGTAAATTGGCATTGTGTGCCTCAAACACATCCTGCCACAACCAGCTATCCTTAAACACTAATGTACGACAAAACATATAATCATAATGTCCAAAATAGATTTGTATCCAACGTCTCCATACAACTAATATATAATGATCCTGCATGAAAATGAAGTAGTAAATTGCACCACTCGTGGGTACTACATATTGAACATGTGGCTTTCGAGTGTGTGATTTTTATAAATAGTGTATGTTTTGGGCACACATAATCATTTTGTAGGTTTTGGGGCCTTGAAGACGGTTTACTAACATTTTTAGGAGTTTTAGATGTGGCAGCATTAACTTTTACAAACCTCACACCTCTCACACATAAATCATAGTTTCTTGAGGATATTGACTCGTGAATTTCCCCACTAAGCTATTTGTGAATATATAATATGATATGGGTATTATTTTTCCACAATGGAGTTGATGATTGAACCAATTACTCAATTAGCCTCAATTTCATCACTTAGTGAACCAATTACTCTATTTATTCAATCATAAATTAACTTGCATCAATTTGAGAATAGTGAACCTAATTGCAACTATGAAATATTATTTCGGGCTCAACTAGCGCAAATTTCATCATCAATTGAATAAATTTTTTTATTGTTTCATTGTTGAAAAACGTTGAGTCAATTTGAGACGTGTGAACCTAATTAGGACTATATAATGTCACATATGACTCAATTGGCTCTAATTTCATTATTGATTGAACCAATTACTTGATTTGTTCAGTTAAGGATGCATTTGGGCCAATTTGAGCCTAATTAACCTTATTGTAACAATTTAGTTTGATTTAGGTTCAATTACCCACAATTTAATCACTAATTGAACTAGTTACTCAATTGGATCAATAAAATATGTAATTTTCATCCATATTAGTCCTATGAACTTAATTGTGACTATACAATATCATTTAGGGCTCAATTGACCCCAATATCATCATTGATTTAACCAGCTTACTTGATTGGTTCAATTAGAGATGTAAATTGGACCATTTTGAGCCAAGTAAATTTAATTACACTTATATGATGTTAGTTAGGGATCAATCGACATAGATTCATTGTTTATTCATAATTTGTTTTAATGTGTGATGCAATGGATCCAATTGAGACCCAAATCACATCATATAGTACAAATTAGGTTTGTGGGACTCAGATTAGCCCTAGTTCCTCGTTAGTAGAATGAAATTACTAGTTTCTAAACAAGCAATGTAATTGGGGCTAATTGATCCCAAAATTACATCGCATAGGCACAATTAGTATTTTAGGCTCCATTTGTCCAATTTTATCTTTATGTTTTAACTAATCAACTAATTGGTTTAGTTAGTGATGTAATTAGGGCCATTCAAACCCCAAATATAATTATATAGTCACAAATAGGGTTATGATGCTCAAATTTTCCTAAATAACCTTTCTATTTAACCAATTGATTATATTAATAAATCACGTATTATAGTTGTTATTAGGTCCATGAGGCTCAAATAGGCCCAAATTACATTTCTAATTAGACCAATTGAGTAATTGATTCAATCATTGATGAAATTGGAACCAAGTGAGCCCTAATTAGCCCAAATTGAATCCATGTCTGAATGAATCAAGTAAATGGTTCAGTTAATGATGAAAATAGATCCAATCAATCCCCAAACCATATTGTGTAGTTATAATTGGGTTAATGGGTCTCCAATTGGAAAAAAATTTACCTCTCTAATTGAGCCAATTGATTAGTTAGTTCAACCAATGATGTAATTAGGACCTATTAAGTCCCAAATTACAATGTGTATTTATAATTGGTTTAATTTGTGATGTAATTAAGACCAATTAAACTCCAAATGACATTGTACAGTCATAATTGGTTGAATGTGTGATGTAAAAAGGGACAATTGTGCCCCAAATCACGTCATATAGTAGCAATTAGGTTTGTTATGCCCAAATTTCCTTTTTGGTTGAACCAATTGACTAATTAGTGTAATGTGTGATGTAATTGGGGACAATTAAACCCAAAATCATAACATTAAGTTGTACACTTTTGATAATTGAGCTCAAATTGGTCCAAAATAAATCTTGGTTGAATCAATTGATCAATTGGTACAATTAGTGATGCAATTGGGACCTATTGATCCCCAAATCACATAGTATAGTCATAATTAAGTTCATGGAGCTAAAATTAACTCAAATTACATCTATGATTGAATTGGTCGAGTAATTAGCTCTTTTAATTATGAAATTGGTTCCAATTCAACCCTGAATCACAATCTATTATCACAATGAAGTTAACAAGGATCAAATTAGCCCAAATTACATCACTAATTAAACTAAGCAATAATGAACTCGAGGTGATTGAGCCTAATCACATTGTATAGCTCCAAACCTACAAGAAACTAAATGTTTTCCTAACATGGACAACAGATTACAAAATTAATGCCCTGAAATCTTTAGGTTCAATAATGAAATCCTAAAAATGAATAGTACTAACTAGATTGGATTTCAAAAACTATCTTCTAAATCATAACTTGAGGAGTTGTGAGACCGATTCCTGAAGATGTAGAGTTAACCTAATTATTTATATTTACTAAATGTATACCTAATATTTATTTTAATAAAAACAAAACATGTCAATCACTTCATCTTATAGTACTTGTAACCCTTGCAAAATTAAATGCGGTGTGTTATAATGCACGAGTGCTTTTAGCAAACTCATTTTTAGTGCATACGTGTTATAGGATCGAGAAATTTGAACCTAAGGCATGGAACAGTGTACACAAAACTCAATCTATATTTTTATTGAAAATGACAAATCCAAATTATGCCATGACAAAAATTGAATTCAAACGTCACATACATTCTCCTATTTCTTCTTCTTTTTCTTTTTGATATTTTGACTATGCTAAGGTTCACACCTATGCTTTGATTTTGAAGTATGTATTTTTAAGCCACTATATGCTAAAAATATGTGTTTGTCTTTATTTATGTGTCTTTTGTTTCATCCATTCAACTTGGAAAAAAATTATAGCATTACAAACTAGACCAAATTTTAAACACATTAAAAAAACAATTTTTTTGAGTTTTTAAGGTACTTAGGAGGGTACATAGAGAGAAATTCATTATTTATCATTTTTCATGTTTTATTTACTAAAATTGTTTTTAAAAAATCATTATTTTTAATAAGTTGTACACTAGATTATATCACCCAACTTTCCACCAAAGTGCTATAAAAAAATTGAACAATGTGGGGACATGAGTTAATTATCTACTATGTGTTTCTAAAAAAATAAGAGTACCTTTTTAAATTTCAACTCTTTGATTTACTTATACTTTCAACATTTTAAATAAATAATAGCAGTTTATAAACTAGATTCAAAATGCAATAATTCATGTTCTTATAGCATCTTCAAATTTTGAGTATAAGTATCTCAAATAATTCATACAAATTGTTATGCCAGACTTCAAACCCCCTTTCCACCCCTAATTATTCTTCACACATACGGAGGAGGAACACATGGAGATATGGCATAACAAAAATCGAGTAACTAGAAAAATGTTGCACTCAACAAGAAGCCGCACTTAGAGAGAGAAGGGGAAAATAAAGAGGGTAAAAGAAGATTGGGAAAGGAAATAAAGATTTGATGAAGAATTCAGACGTATTATTCAAATCCCATGTGTCTTCCCATGTCATGGCACAAACACGTCATGATTTTATAGACTGCACTAGAGGATGAGGATTAAAAATAAAGTGGAAGAAATCAGGGAGGAAGAGAAATTTGGATTAAAAAAGGTCTCCATCTATCTTTTGCATAGGAATGCGCAAGGATAAGATCAAATGTGCATAGTAGGCTAATCTATTTATGGTTATACCACCATGCTGAAAATATGATATGAAGGTAAGCTGTTATTTTACTTAGTTCAAAACCTGTAAAGGTGGCTACGTGGTGTGTAGGAAATAAAAACCAGTAGATGATAGTTTTTGGTGAAAATTTCATCCGGTAATTAAGCAGGAAAAACCAGTGGACTTGACCCATTTAGATGATCAACACTCAAGTGAAACTCTATTAAATATGTAAGGAACCGTGCACATAAGATTGGTTCTAATGTATTAGTAAGAATTCATTTGCATATATTTGAAAGCAATGAATGTTTTGATTCGCAAGTCTTTATGCATTACAATTGTGAATGGAGTACATATTCATTATTCATCATTGTTGGTAGTAAATAATGTAATTGCATGTATATCTCATGTAATGTATCATGCCCTTTTTAATAAGTAGTAAAGTTAATATTACACAAGAATTGTACCAAAAACTACAAAATGCATAAGAATACAATATTATTATGTCTTGACATGGAAATAAAAGGATCACTTTGTTAACAATGCACTATTTGTTTAATTAGAACACATTAATTACTTGACATTAATTAACATATACATTTAACCACTTAGATTATGTATACATCACTTGCTCTTTTTATGTCCTTAAAGTGCCTAGTTTCATGAATGTTGTATTTTATTATAACATTATGAAGACATTGATATGTTTATGGGTAGTAGCATTTCTTGATATGTGATTATTACTTGTTAATGATTGTTACATTAATAGTCACATTGTTTGTTTCAAATTATGGGTTCTTCTATGTCATGTCATGTGTCAGTTGTGTTATAGGATCCTCTTGTCAATCTGTCATGTTAGTTTTCATGTTACAAGTTGTTTATGTAGTTTTTGATCATGATGTTTACTTGTGTCTTATTCAATCTCATGCTTCATGCGGTTGTGATTGTTGAAATGCTTTTATTGTGGAACTATTTGATTTTTCTTGATTATACCATGTTCTTATACATGCTTAGTGTCATGATATATAGCACGTGTTTCGTTGTTTATTATTTATTAATACTCACATTACCATGATACATATCATGCATCTCTTGAGACACTTATTATTGTGTGCTTTAGTGTTATATCTTACTAACACTCGACATCTATCTCTAGTTGATTTTGATATTTTATATGCTATTAAAAACAAATGCTAATTCCTTAGATTACATGTTTCCTATGTATATGTAATAATCAAATATTTATATGATGACATAGTTTATCATGTTTGTAGAAGTGTTTTGTACTTGACTTGATCCTATTTTAACTTTACATACATTTACATTTGGTGTGTGCATCTCTTTCTTTCAAGATGAGTGATTCACAAACTTCATCACCTCATTCAAAAAGGGGCATACAATGTGCTTGTTTAAGAGATCAAACTATTTTAGACAAATAATTTCAATTTAAGAGAGATTATATGATTCATATGAATTAGTTTAAGCTAATTTGAGGCATTGTAAATGATTTTTATAGATATTTGAACACATGAAACATGTGTTCCGTATCTATTGAGGGACTATATTTATGATTATGAGGGATTATATTCACTTTTTAAAGATAATATATTCAAATTAAGGGATAATTAATCACATTGGACGTGGATTTTTTCCATATTCACACATTATATTTTAAAGTTAGTGATCCATGTGTATAAAACCTAAATTAATTGCAACATATTAATCTTGTTGATTTAAGTAGGATTGAATAATATATTTTATAAGGAAAAGAACAATATAATATTTCATGACTATACTATGGAAACTAGGTTATTTGAAACATATCAAACCGGTAAAGGAATTGGAATTACAACTAGGGTTAGAAAGGTGACTTAGTTTATTCATATCCTCTCTAACTATGTCATTGGTAGATTTGGAAAGTATGTAGAATTTTTAATGTGCCTAGATCAACTAGTTTTTGTCAAAACCATGCATAGGTACTATCATACAAAATTTCAAAAACGGATTCCACAAAGTAACCCTATTCTACTATCTTACACCATTAGATGTCAATTTTTTTATTTTTACTATCATTTATTGTCACTGTGTCACACTTTTGTATCTTCATATTCACATATAACCCTATTTTTTACAACCATGCCCGTAAAACAAACTTATATTTTTAAAAGAACCTTGAGAACTCATCAAATCTAAAAATAAAATATGCAAATACTTCGGTAACACTGATCTCAAATTCACCGTGTTTGTGAGTCACCGAGTGCTACACTACATTTTTGACTCATTGAAATTGTCCTAGTGTGTTGTGCAAGTGTCCATATAATCTAGAATCCTTGACCTATATTTTCCCTTGTGCTTTCACACCAATAATGGGCTAGGTTACATTTATCTCATAGAAACCCTTTGTATGGAGATGTGAAAAATGTATTTATCCCCTCATGTGTTGTGATATAAAATATGAAGATAACACTCTTGATTTCTTAACTCAATATTTGGTACATAGATAGGTGCCTACTAGATAATAAATTCTTAAGGTGAAATTGTACATATAGGAGTCTATCACTTTGAAATTTGAATCTTAGTGGTACACAAAGGAAACCAGAAATATAAGATGTAAAAGAGAAAACAATAATGAAGATACCTAATAAACATAAAGGACATGTTGCCTAAAATAACCCCTAGGCTATTTTGACAACTTATAAATCCATTTTGGGACTCGGGCAATGTTTTAATGGAAAATGGAAAATTCAAATTTTATAGTTTTGGGGCAAGTTTCGGTGTTCCAGAATTTTCCTCCATCTTGTTTGGCCTCTTCAATCAAGAATTAGCCAAATTTTGGCAAATTTGGTTCAAACAAGGCAAAATCATCCTTTGGAGGACCAAGAGGAATTGTTCCTGAGTTCCTCCTAGTTCCTTGTATCTCCGCCTAGGACGCTTGTAAAGGAAAATTGGAAAATTCTACATTCATTGGCACTTGTGGGAATTTTTCCTATGTTCTCTACATTCCCCACAACCCCTTATTGGTCGATTAAGGAACACGTGGCATAAGGTGGATAAGTCAAGGCATTGAACAAAACAAGTGGTACGTTCCCAAGTTATTTGATTTCTCTCGATCGGATGACTAATTATTGATAGGGAAGACAAAGTACTATGATCAGAAATGGAACAATGTCATTGGTCCCCATGTTCTCCAAATATCTGAAAACCCCACCAAGAAGTTGATATCGGTGAATTCATTCTTGTGAGGAACAAGTGGAGCAGTTCCACCATTCCACTTGTTTCCTGAAAACCCACCATGTTCACTAAGCGGTGAAAATCGGTGAAGTTAGGTCAAATAGTCACCCATAGAACTATTCCACCATTCTTTCATTCCCCAAACCAAATAAAATACAAAGAATAAATTAAATTAGATTTTGAAGCCCCACAGGGAATGTTCCTTTGTTCCACAAGTTCTTTGAAACTCTACCCGGGCCGACTATCATGTTTTTTTATCGGGGATTTGGTATTTTGGCTATAACTTTACTCGAGCTCAAAATTGCAAAAATTGGTGGGGTTCAAATCATCTCCTTAAGGGATTCAGTTTGGCATCAAAAACATAGAATTTGATTTATTTTTAGGGTGAAAAGTGAAAACACGAAATGGGAGGTGAAAAGTGTAGTTTTAACAATTCATGTATGTAAACCACTTCAACCACCATTATTTAATGTTTAGTTGTGCCCATGCCTTATTTTATAGCTCTAATGGCATGTAAATTGAAGGAGGACAAGGTACCCATGCTTTGTCTTATAGAAATGATGGCATTTGATCCTTGTTAGGTGGAAATGGGCCATTTATGATTGTTTGGCGTGCCCTCTCTCTTTCCCTCCTCTTTATCCACATTTCACTATATATTGGGAAAAATATCTCATTTGTAAGGGTTGGAATCTCTCAATTTACAAGGGCATTATGCCAAAAAAATTCCAAGAATATATGGGTTATAGACCTCCATTTGGCTTCTGCAATGTGTTCTTGTGCCTTTTACTTCATATTTAATGGTCTGTGCATACTCCTTTGGCAATAAAATCATGTTTTTTGGTTATTTCTCTACCCTAACTTGTGTTTTGTTGCATTCTTTTCTCTCCCTTTGTTGTTAAGTATGTTGTGCATGTATTTCTCCTTTACAGGTTTCATTTTGGAAGTGTTTTGTGTGTAAAATGGAAGGGTTTCATGTAGTTTTGGTCTATGTCACACTTTTCTGACCTCTCCTTCTACATTTCCTCTTTGTTTTCCCTCATGGAGAGTGTTTATCCCCCTTTTCTTGGTGTTATCACCTCTTTTTTAGCTTAGGATTTCATTTCCATGCATCTCTCTAACTCTGGTCCCTGTGAATGACTATTTTAGGTTTAGATAGTTGTGTTTTCAGCTATAGGAGTAGTGTTAGAATTAGGTTTTAGGTGGAGGAACCAACCTTATCTAGAGGTTTATATCAAGATGCAAGGTCCCACACTTGGAGACAATCCCATGTTCACCAAAAGTATTGATTTTCCTAATCAAATAAATTTTGTTACTTTTGTGTGTTAATAAGACCCATATCTCAAAGGGTCGAGACCATGCATCTTGGTCGAGACTACACTATGGTCCTAACCAATTTATATGGTCTTGGATTGAAATCACAAACACTCAAACAAATAGTGGAAAAGGCCAAAGATCTCTATGAAACAACATAAAAACACAAATATTCATCAATTCAATCAAAAGTAGAGCATCAATCAATCAATTTACAAGTAAAACATCAAGTACTTGTGCCACTAAGACTTAGTTTCATCATTCAAACAAAAAATCATAAAATTTGAAAAAAAAACAAAACGTGTTGGCGTGGGAATTTTTTTGGGTGGAAAAATTTGTGAATTCCTTTCCAACGCTCTGGGAATCTAAGTCCCTCTACTTAACCGATGCATCTTCCATGTATGCATGTGTGAGGAAGTGTGGATTTCTGTGGTGGCCTTTCGGTTGGGATCTAATAGGGGCACTCCATTGACCCTGCAACAAAGCTAGCAATATCTTGCTAGGGAAGACTTTGTCTAAAAGTGGGAAAGGGAGTGAGAAATGAGATAGGGAAAATAATGTTGCAGGTAGGAAATCAGATTCCTGCACACATTAGTTAGAAACTTTAACACATGCATTTATGAGAAGAAAACAACCCTGCAAATGGAAACAAGACGAGATAAGATTGTGAACTCAAAGTTTCTAAAATATCCTCATCAAAGAGGATAAAAACTCCTTCTTCTTGTATTGGTGCTTAAACAGAAGTTGTACATAATGAGGGAATGTAAGAAATTTGAGACTGGAGGAAATTAGAAGAAACTGGCTACCTCCTTTGCTTTCTCTAATTACAATGCACTTGTGATTTTACAAGGTCAATTGCCAACCCTGTACAATTGCATGAAGAAGCCATTAAATCTCCTCTAAGAAACGGTTACAAATTCTTTAATCCTTTGTGTCCTTTTAGATTATTCATTCGCGAAGAAATGCCAATGGCGGAAAAACTAGAATTTTCATAATGTGGCCATTACACTTATTTTGTAACTTTGAATTTGAACTGTTCATATTTCCTTTGAAAATTTAAACCATATCCGTCCACGTGCGAGAAATTTACTAGAGCGGGCGTGGAGGATTCCTTTTGCATTTTGTGACTTTATAGAGATCTGGCATTTTGGAACATTTTGGCCCGCTCACCTACTTTTGATATGGTCTTGACATGTGGCCTCACTTGAGTGGAGACAAATTCGTGGGCCACTTTTATAATTTTACCTTTTTTCAATGTAGGCTCAAAAACACAAATTGCTCCACCGCCCGCCCACCTGCTTTGACCTTCGATGCGGGCTTAATATTTGACTTTCTCCCTTATAGCATGATCGGGGTTGTGGGTCACTTTATGCCTTTTAGCCCTTTTTACAAAAAGGCTCAAAACCTCAAAGTTCTCCACCGACCCTCCTCCCCGCTTTGACTCTCCAATGACAGGCCCAACATTTGAATTTTTCCCTCATAGCATGATCGGGGCTGCAGGTCACTTTATGAATTTTAGCCCTTTTTACATAAAGGCTCAAAAACACAAATTGCTCCACCGGCCCACCTCCAATTAGATATGTCCACGTACCCATGGATAATGGAGCCAAAATTTGACGAGGAAGAAAATGCCCATCATTCACAACTATGGAAAAATGCAGAGAAGAAGAAAACTCCACCATTTCGCACCTAATTTTCAAATTTCTTTCATGAACCAAGGAATTGAAAACAATACAAGGTTCGATGATCCATGGCCATAGAAAGATTGACAATTTCATTCAAATGAGGACAACAATAAAATTTTCACGCGTCCAGACAGGAAAACAAAAAATTTATCAAAACGTGCAGACTGGAGAGTTTAAACAACTTCAAAGCATGAATTTCTCTATCTTTTCAGACTTCCAACTTTACTTGAACACTTATAGAGGTGCAAGCTCAAAATTTTTGAATTTGACTTAGAAAATGAGGGGGGGATTTTGAGGGCAACAACAGCTAGCTCTAGCTTGGGGACATGACATGGATTAAGCATAGTGAAGACATGACATGGGAATCCAGAATCTCAATCTCTAGACCCTGTAATTCATTGACCAGTGCCTTATCCATTGGGCCTTGCAGAGTCATGTACAACCTATAACAAGAGAGAAAGAAGAAGGAAACACACACGCACACAAAAAGGATGAAAAGGAAACACACAACACACAACAGGAAGGGAAACACACCTAGAAATCACCTATGGTACAAGGCGGGGGACAACCCGCTTTCACTGATGATATAATTTCAAGTATTTCCTGCTCCAAGGAAATTCCAATAGTGTTCCATCCAAATATGAGAGAAGAAAAGCATTCTCACCATAAGCTTCACAAATTTGGAATGGGTCGAGCCATAATGAATTGAACTTTCCATGGCTGCCTTTTGGTTCTCTTCTCTTGTCCCATAGCAGGATGAAGTCTCCAAATTTGAATTCTCTTTCCTTGGCCTTCTTATCAAAATCTTCTTTACTTTCAATTGGTTCTTCTTAATGTGATCCACCACTTGGATTCTATTTTCTTCTAGCTTCTCAAGAAAGAGGATCCTCTTATTAATGGAATCCTTGTACTGACCATATTCTATTGCCTATAGCAGCTTGAGAGATAACATCTCGATCGTGAGAGGAATTTCTACTTCGAATCCATACAACAGTTGGAATGGTGACATACCTATTGCCTTCTTGGGAGTGATCCTATCTACCCACAATGCGTCGTACAAACTTTTGTGCCAATTCCTTTGATTCTCGTTTACAAGCTTGCAGAAAATGGTCATAATGTTCTTGTTGCTTGATTTAGCCTATCCGTTTCCTTGTGGATAGTAGTCAAAAGAATGAGATAGGAGATTTTGTAGCCATAGAAAAACTTGATCAGCTCTCTTGAAGATAAATAGGTAGCATTATCTGCTACATCTTATATGGCACTCAAAAGGACTATGATATTCTCCTTGATGAAGTTGCCATCTTGTTTCAGGTGTTGGTTTGTTTGGTAGGGATGGCTTCCACCCATTTAGTGAAGTAGTCTATTGTTCTGAGTACATAGGTGTGTCTTGTGCTTGAGTGAGGGTTTAGAACACCAATGAAGTCCAACCCCCACTATTGAAATGGTTCTTCAATAACCACAGGCCTGAGTGGTAATGTAGTGAGTTGTGGTCTTCCAATGAACTGTTGGCATGCTTTGCATTTAGAAACCCAATATCGAGTGTCTCAAATATGTTCGAGACAATAATCCCTTCCTCAAAAGATCTTATGTGTAGTGACCATTGCTGAAAAATTTCCACCACATGCTTGGTCATGGTATTCTTTAAAAACTTTTCTTGTTTCTCTTTATCTACACACATGAGGAAACAACCATCCAGGCCTCTTTTGTAAAGCACATGATTCCAGATTACAAATTTATATGCCTTCAGCTTGAGTATTCTCCTTTTCTTGTAATCAAGATGGGGAGGGCATTCTCCATAAGTTAGGTAATAGGCAATATCAACATACCACTCATCAGTAGTGGTGACAAAGAGAACATGTGGGTTGTCTTCTGAACAAGTTGAGGAAGCATAGTTTTCTTCGCCATATTGAACTTTGAGTGTTTCATCTTCAGCAATCAACTTGCACAAACCATTTTCCCTTACCAGATTGGAGGGTCGAATCTCCAAGTCATATTCTTGAGTCTTTGTAATCCAATTTCCTCTTTTAGCTCCAGGATCCTACTATGTCAAGATGGACTTGATTGCATTATCGGGGACCATCACCACCGTATGGGAATTGAGAATGTAAGACCTAAAGTTTTTACATCCTTGACCACTTTGCATAGGCATGCTTCTCTAATTGAATACATTTTAGTTAATGCATTTTCAAAGGACAACTCATGAAAGCAATAGGTGCTTCCATGCCTTCATCATTTTTCTGAACGAGAATGGTAGAGAGTGTATGTTCTGATGCATAACAATACATGATGAATTCTTTGTTAAAAATTGGAGATACAAGAGTTGAAGCCTTGGAAATGGATTTCTTTATCTCTTTGAATGCTTCCTTCCCTTCATTGTTCTATTTCAATTTTTCTTTTGGTTTCATCATGGAAGTGATGTGCTTTGTCAACTCAGCAAACTCAAGCACAAAACGATGAAGAAAGTTCACCTTTCTAAAGAATGAATGAACTCCTTTCTTGCTTGTGGGAAAGGCTAATGCTTGAATGGATCTAATCCTCTCAAGATCAATGTGTGCTCCATGTTTGTTCATGATGTGCCCCAATAGCTTGCCTTCTGTGACTCCAAATATGCACTTTTTTGGATTTAGTGATATGCCATGTTTCCTACACCTTGCAAGTACTTGTTCTAAGTGATAGATATGATATCCCCTCTTCTTTGAAAATATTGTGATATCATCAAGATATATGACAATGCAATGCTTCAGATCTTTGAAGGCCAAATCCATCGCCCTTTGGAAGGTAGCTCATGCATCAATTAGGCCAAAAGGCATTCTGTTGTAGGAAAAAGTACCCTAAGGTGTTGTAAAGGCTGTCTTGGTATGGTCCTCCTCTGCCACTTTGATTTGATTATATCTTGAGAATCCAACAAGTAATGAAAGCATTTTATATCTAGTGACTTCTTACCGTATATAATCCATGATAGGAAGATGATAATTGTCCTTTAGTGATGCCTGGTTTAGGTTGCAAAATCTACACATATCCTTATTTCACCATTCTTCTTCCGCACTGGCACAATGTTAGCCACCCACGTTGAATGGTGGATGGGAAAGATGATCCTTTCATTAAGCATCTTCATTACCTCCTCCTTGATGGTATCAGCAATCTTTGGGTTGTACGACCTTTGTTTCTACCTGAAGGGCTTAACACCCTACTTCAAAGGAATTGAGTGATGCATTTCCTTTGGTTGGAAGGATTTGAGTTCATCATAAGAGTAGGCCAAGACATCTGAGTATTTCTTGAGTAATGCAACAAACCTTCTTTTTCTTCAAGCAAGCAACATTTTCCAATATTGACCATCCTTGGTTCCTCCGGTACCAATGTTTTCTTTATCAAAATCAGCTAGGCAGTGAGAAGATTGCTTTTCTTTCTCTTGGATGAATCTATCATGTTTGTCAAAGAGGTTTTCTAAAGTGACTAGGCCTTTGGGAATTTTGTTCCCTTTCAATTTGATTACTCCTCATCATCAATCCCTTCATTCCTTGTTTCTCTTCTTTGAGACTGCTTCTCGGAGTTGTTTTTCACCTCCTTCGAAGAAGATATTATTGAAATTATCCCTTTGCTCTAAAAAGGCTAGAATTTGGTTATCATCATTGAAGACTTGCCAATGATTTGCATTGTCTAGTACACTAGGCTTGAATACCATTTCAATGGTCACTTTGTCTTTACCAAAAGAAGGATGAGGTGTCACTAGGGAAGCTGACATTGCAAGAGAATCATCCTTTTCATTTTGTTCCCTTGGAATAGATTCAATGGAAAATGCATCAAAAGATTCAATGCAGTCCCACACTCTATTTCTGTAATGCCAAAGTCTTGGATTCTTCACCTGATATTGTTGGCGGACCTGCTTTACTACAACCTTTACATCACCTCGGCATCTTAGTTTCTTGATTCCCATGTCCTCTACTTTGCACTCATGCCTAAGAGTAGTGCTTCATACTCTGCAGTGTTATTTGTATTATCAAATTATAGCTTGTAGGAAAATGGGTACAACTCATTGGAAGGAGAGTACAATACTACACCAGCTCTCCCGAGCCCGCACTAGAATGAATACCATCAAATTCCATTGTCCAAATTTGATCTTCCTCTTCCTCCATGAGAAGTGGCAAGTTCTCCTCTTTTTTTGATGTGAGGAAGTAGTTTCCTAGCCCACAATCTTGAAAGAGAATGTTTTCTTTCAGATCATCATACTTTTGTACTGTGAACTTCATCTTTCTTACTAGTAGCAAATTCTTCATCTCACCTTTTACTAGGATAGTTACAGATGACCAATCCATTTTTATCTCTCCACCTAGGTCTCTACAGAAACTCCTACTCAATAGCATACCAAAGGATGTTGGGATGTCTGCTACCAGTATGGTTAGGAGCACCTTCTTGTCTAGAAAATCAGCTAGTGTTACCTGTGCATCTTTGATTCTTCCTACCAATGAAACTTGTTTAGATTCCATTGAGTAGTAGGTTCCATTTACCCGAGTCAAGGTGAGGCCTAGAGCATTTGTAACTTTGGTTGGCATCACATTGTCTAAGGCTCCGGAATCTATGATACAATTATTTAGTTGGAAGCCTTTAATGAGGAGTGACAGGTAGAAAGGTTCAACCCTATTGGTTTTGGAGGCACTGAGGGCTAGCATGTTTTGGGAAGGTGGTGTGGATGGTGTGGGTAGTAAGCCTTTATAATTAGGACTTGAGGATACAAGGTTACCACCATGAACTGCATTAATGAACTTTTCAAATAGGCAGGGTGTGTTTGTAGGTATTCTATTTCTGAGAGCTGGACTTTGGTTTTGCTTGCATGTTCCACAAAGTCAAATTGGTTTATGGTGAGTGAGGAAGAGGTTATGGAAATGGAGGAATATTTACATGGAAGAGGATTTGTTACTTTGGGTGTTGAATTCTCCTTTTTGGTGTAGCAATTGGCTTGGAAGGGGGTGAGGGTGTAGATTTTGATTGAACCTTAGATGTTTTTGTAGGAAAAACATTTAAAGGAGAATTGTTCTTAGCAACTTTTGAGCTAGGAGAAGAATTAGATGACTTACTTGGCATAGTAGCATGATCCCTGACAACCAGTGAGTCTATTTTTTCTTTGGCCGACTCCATAGAAGGTGGTAATGGTGATCCTCTGCTGATGATTTTATTTTGTGTGACCTCTGGGGGAGAATCTTCTTTATTCTTCTTATCCTTTACCGCAACCATTGAGGATGAAGCACCTTTCCTAGATTGTGCACGAGTGAAAACAACACATGAGAAACTTGGAGCTTCTTCATCATCCTCATCTTCATCATCAACGTACTCAATTAGGCCATTGTGCATATCAACTTCCTCGACCTCAAGATAGTTTTCATAGTCTTCCATATTTTCTTCTTCAGTTTCATCAATTTCTGCTTCCTCCTCCGGCTCTTTGGTGTCACAGATGGAATTGACTGGTGGTACTTCAAGAGCAAGCCGACGAAGACGTGGAGAAATCCTTGGCCTATCTAGAGGGGTTGGTCTCCTTGAAGTATTCTACATTGTGATCTAAGATAGCTGCTTCTTTAAGGAAATCAAGTCATTTACCATTTTTTGGAACATTGGGTCTGTGGTGATAGAGTTTGAATTCTGACCCTTTTTCTTTCCATTGGGGCCTTTCACCTTTTTAGAAAGGATTAGATCATCATCGGTTTCTATTGTATAGTTCTTGGCTTCCCTCAATGTTCTGGTTGGGATCTTCTGAGGAAGAAACCTACTTCTAATGGTAAAGCACTGATGAAAAACCTCTTCAAATTATTTTCAAAAGGCACCACATCTTTAGGGATCCTTCTTATCACTCTATCATATCTTGCTACAAAGTATCTCATTGAATCAAAGGTTTATTTTTTCATTTGTACTAATTGGACCAAGAGATCCTGACAATCTTCCATACTCTTGAACCTGTGTTCAAATGCACTTCTTATATCTTCCCAATAGGTGACAGACCTCGATGGTAGCATGTAGAACCATTTGGTAGCTTTCTCTTGAAGTGACTCCACAAAGATTCAGACTGACACATCTTCATCCTCAACACCCAACACACCGCAAGCAGTGATAAATGCTGCTACATGTTCTTTAGGGATTTGAGAACCATCCCCTAAATTTTGGGAAGTTTTTTCTCGAGCCTCTCGGTAGCTCATGGAGTGGTTGAGAAAGAGATAGTAGACCGGTGTTTCCTCCCCATGGTACATTAGGTCTATGGGCCTTACAACCACGTTCACACTCACGATCACGATACCCCATTTTATTTCTATTTCTAGCTTCCAACCTTACTAAGGTTGCGACTTCTGTTGTTTCTCTTTCATCTGCCTCAGCTTGAAGTCTCTCAATTTCTTTGAGTTGAGCTCTTATTTCTTTGTCGCCTCTCACCTCTCTTTCTATATTTTCTTCTTCGGTATTCATGTCAGTGAATTCTACAAGGTTATTTTTGATGTATGAGAATTCACCATCTAAATGATTGGCAACACTCATGGTCCCAACGTGACCGGTTGCTTGAAAAAGAAGCCTCTAGATTCTAATTGGCTCTTGTCTCCTTTGAATTTCCTCAAAAATGGGATTAGTTTGTCCTCCTTGTCTCTCGTTTCCTGGGTAATTCTTCTATCCACTAGCTTGAAAATATATGCTCTTCTTTGCGGTGCTGGAATTTTTCTTTGACTCTCCAATTCAAGCACGTTCTTCTTCAAGGTCCAGAATTCTCGTGGTAATGAAGTAGTGATTGACACTTTTTCTATTATGCCCGATAGCTTCCTCAAATGTGGACCAACGTATTCTTGGATGTAAAAGAGAAATTCAGGTATTTCAATAGGAGGGTTTCCCAAAATAGCCATGATTTGAATCCATGTGGCTCATATAGCCATTCAAATTCTAGAAATTTTCTCTTTTTGAATTTTGAATTTTCTAACCTTGTGGTTGCATTCAGTGCATATGCTACAAAATCGCCCCATGGAGGGTGCCAAAAATTTCGATGAGGGAATTTTTTTGAGTGGAAATTTTTTTGAATTCCTTTCCAATGCTTTGGGAATCTAAGTCCCTCTACTTAACCGGTGTAGTTGTCGTGTATGCATGCGTGAGAAAGTGTGGATTTCTGTGGTGGCCTTTCGGTCGAGGATCCAACAGGGGCACTCCACTAACCCTACAAAGAAAGCTAGCAATCTCTTGCTAGGGAAGACTTTGTCTGAAAGTGGGAAAGGGAGTGAGAAATGAGATAGGGAAACTAATGTTGCAGGTAGGAAATCAGATTCTTGCACACATTAGTTAGAAACTTTAACACATGCATTTATGAGAAGAAACAACCCTGCAAATGGCA
Organism: Taxus wallichiana var. yunnanensis; assembly: GCA_018340775.1. NCBI lineage: Eukaryota > Viridiplantae > Streptophyta > Pinopsida > Cupressales > Taxaceae > Taxus > Taxus wallichiana. Next base: position 213,531,155 of record CM031234.1, on the reverse strand, counting down.
ACAAGATGAGATAAGATTGTGAACTCAAATTTTCTGAAATCTCCTCATCAAAGAGGCTAAAAAATCATTCTTCTTATATTGGTGCTTAAACAGAAGTTGTACATAATGAGGGAATGGAAAAAATTTGAGACTAGAGGAAATTAAAAGAAAATGGATATCACCTTTGCTTTCTCTAAGTACAATGCACTCATGATTTTACAAGATCAATTGCCAACCCTATATAATGGCATCAAGAAGCCATTAAATATCCTCCAATAAATTATTACAACTTCTTCTTCTTTAGCAAGAAATGGTTACAACTTCTTCAATCCTTCACGTCCGTTCAGATTCTTGATTCGCAAAGAAACGCTAATGGTGGAAAAAATAAGACTTTTCATAATGCGGTCGTTACACTCGTTTTGTAACTTTGAATTTGAACCATTCATCTTGCCTTTGAAACTTTAAACCAGAGTCATCCACATGGGAGAAATTTACTAGAGTGGGCGTGGAGGATTCCTTTTGCATTTTGTGACTTTATAGAGATTTGGCATTTTGGAACATTTTGGCCCACTCACCCGCTTTTGATATGGTCTTGACATGTGGCCTCACTTGAGTGGAGACAGATTCATGGGCCACTTTTATAATTTTACCTTTTTTCAATGCGGGCTCAAAAACACAAATCGCTCTGCTAGCCCACCCACCTACTTTGACCTTCGATGCGGGCTTAATATTTGACTTTCTCCCTTATAGCATGATCGGGGTTACGGGTCACTTTATGCCTTTTAGACCTTTTTACGAAAGGATCAAAACCTCAAAGTTCTCTAGTGACCCACCTCCCCGCTTTGACTCTCCAACAGCGGGCCCAACATTTGACATTTTCCCTCATAGCATGATCGAGGTTGCGGGTCACTTTATGACTTTTAGCCCTTTTTACATAAAGGCTCAAAAAAAAAATTGCTTTGCTGACCCACCTCCAATTAGATATGTCCATGTACTCATGGATAATGGAGCCAAAATTTTATGGGGAAGAAAATTCCTATCATTCATGACTGTGGAAAAATGCAGAGAAGAAGAAAACTCCACCATTTCGTGCCCGATTTTCAAATTTCTTTCGTGAACCAAGGAATTGAAAAAATACAAGGTTTAATGATCCATGGTCATAGAAAGATTGATAATTTCATTCAAATGAGGACAACAATAAAATTTTCATGCATCCAAACAGGAAAACAAAAAAATTATCAAAATTTGTAGATTGGAGAGTTTAAACAACTTCAAAGCATGAATTTCTCTATCTTTTCAGACTTCCAACTTTACTTGAACACTTCTAGAGGGCGTGAGCTCAAATTTTTCAAATTTGAATTAGAAAATGAGGGGGATTTTTAGCGTGACAACAACATGATAATGATTTTTTGTAGATTTTAGTGTCTACATTCCCCCCTATGCTAGCGAATTGAATTTACTAGTTTTAAAGGAGAAGAATATTATACCCGATAGTGTTGGATCATAGTAACCAAGGCATAGAAAACAATGTTGGCCACTAGTGTGACCGACATCAAGATAGGAAGTAGTGTGCTATAAGCATGAAATGGTGTAATAGATGTAAAAGGCATATTTGGAGACTGCACATAAAATGATGCACTTGTGGGTAGTTATTTAGTCCTGATTACATACTACTATTCATATGATTCCTAAGTAAGAAAAGTACTAATTAACCCATGTCTTTGGCCACCTTTCTTTTCTTTCTATTACCTCTTTTGGTCTTACACCCTTATTTGCTCAGTCTTCCTTTTTATACTCCATATTTTATCATCCTAGACACCAGCACCTAGCCAGATGCCAACGCCAAGCGCCCTCATCCCCTTTGGGTGCCCTTGACCCCTTTGTACTTTACTCATACTTTTGGGTCCTTTCTAGCCATTTGAGCATCTTATCTTTTTGGTAGTCATAATTTTCGGGGTTAATTACAAAATTCAAGTAAGGGAATCATATAAATATAAAGTTATGTGATCATAATAAAGTACCAAGCACTAAGAATTATCTATCACCACCTAAGGTTGCATCCATCTAGCATGATCACAAGGGACACAAGGGCTGGTTAATCTACATACACTTCATAGGAGGGAATTTCATTCTATTCCATGCACACATTTACTTCATTTATTTATATCTAGCTATTTTCACACTATCAAATGTGACATGCACCAAATCCACCTAGGGCACAATTCAACACGCACACACACATAGAACTACATTGGAGTCCGAGATGTAGTGAAATGCTCATCATAAGTTCACCATTTTGATAGATGAGGACAACTTGAACCCTCATTCTGCATCTTTCTTTTTAGAATTTGATGTCTATTTGAGGGTTTTACATGTTCATATTTCATTGTAGGTTTCAACAAACTTGGAAATCTTAGTGTGACCTCAGAGAGACAAAAGGTGACTAAAGGCGAACACCTTACGACACCTCATAAAACGATGTTTAAGATTTTCTGCATACCCAAACACCCAAAAATAGGCCTAAGGTTCCCACGAGCACCCCTATCCCTCTCGAGGCACCCCAGTCCAGCCAATCTCTCTAAATCATCATTGTTATGGGTCTCTGTGTGACGCTTCTACCATTTTGTTCACCTAGTTATCACTCTAAAATTGTCCAAATTTCACTATGAATCAACTAAGGATTACCACCCTCTCTTTAGCCTTAATGTTTTATACTTCATTACTTAGTTTGCTTGGGTGTAATTTATGTATTTAATTGTTATTCATTTACTGCTACTATAGCATTTACATTAGCCTCTTATTTACATTTTAGCTTAATCATTTTGGTGAACCCAACCGATCAAACCCTTCTCTTTTGAATATGTCTTCACCTTATCAAGTCATGACTCGATCATCTTTTCCTTATTTCACACCCACTAAGGTATTGGACATGGTTACTACCATTGTTTATTTCATGCAATTTTGTACCCAACATCCTCTTCTCTTTATTACACCTACGGTTGATCCTTCCATCAATGCAATGACTCATTGACTCGTCCTCCTACACTCCACCCGTTTCTATCTCACCACCTGTCACTTCTTCAGCTCCTCCTACTAATTCTTCTTCTAAGGGCTATGATATCATTTAACAACAAAAGAACACACTAGTCAAAATATCCCTCTACGACTTATTGTGTAGTGCACCCGATTTTCTTAAAACATTAGAGGTTTCCCTTCATTCTATTCGTATAGAAAGTGATAATTATTTTGTGGCCATCACACACCTCATTTAATCTCTCAAAAAATTTCCATGTGTTATATCCTTTACTAATGACGAAATATTGCCACTTGCTAATGACAATCCATGTGCACCTTTACTTATCACTGCTTATTATTAGGACCACATGTATTAAACATGTACTTATTGATAATGGATTGTTCATCAACTTATTTTTTCATTCCCTTCTCAAAAAATTGGGCATTAACAATAATCTAATTTCTAGGAATTCTACTCTTATTCGGGGATATGATTCAACTACTCACACATGCCTAGTAAACTATTTCATTACATATTCAATTCAGACCTAATATTTTCCTCACCAAATTATTTGTTAGATATGATTCATTTCAGTTTAATCTATTACTAAGTAGACATTGGATTCATGCAATGTAAGTAATTCCATCTATTGTACACCAATGCGTCAAATTTTTACACGATGGATACAAACATACTATTTTTAAAGATCCTGAACCATTAAAATTCTGTCCGTATAGACCCTATCACTATTATGCCTATTCCTCCTTCATGGCCTCTTCTATATAGTAGTATTGATACTTATGACATTGTTTAATCTAGTGCTTCACATTCTTCTTCTGTCACCCCAAAAATTTCAGCTATTCCTACTCATACTACTAAAATCATATCACCCACATTATCTACTCCACTTAGCACTACTGATCCACTTCTTGAGACTCCTATCACTCCTACATCTAGTACACCTCCTACTAATATCCTCGATGCAACTACACAACATGAAAATGCAAACACGAGATGATTCTCGATGACCCTAAAAATGAATATTATACTATTGATGATCCAAAGGACATTTCTATATGCATATGTTTCCAAAATCTCCCTAAACCATTACAACGCTAAAGAGCATCTTGAGAGATTTATGTTTATATGAATAACTCAAAAAATAGAGCTCATATGCAAAATTTATCGTAGGTCAAATTTTGGAAACATTTGGGTCAAAGTTAGTCAACTCGTCCAATTAGGATGTGAGACATAGTAGAAGTGAAAAAATTGGAAAAATTTAATAAATGTGTTTGAATGTCGGTCTTCATCATACGTAAATGGATGGGTGGGGCCCACTATTTTTTGGGTTGGGTCCTCAGCCTAGGATTACCACACTTTTTTGAAGGAGGGGTGCCATTTCCAACTTTCCTTCATATTTACATTGTCTCATATTTCATTTTATTTGCCACTATATGTCTATATATTGTGCAAGTGGGATTTTTGTATCAGGATTGAATTATTATGCGGGTGTATATTATTTCATTATATTGGGATAAATATCTTGAGCTAGTAGTAACTCGAGGCATTCATAGTTGGGTCATATTTTCTAAATAGCTTGGTGGGGTGGTTAACTTCCCACCGAGTCGACCAGTCTCCACATAACTTGGTGGGCCACCAAGTAAACCTTGCAATGTCACCCAATATTCATGCCTATCTATACCAATCCACAACAAACCAGCCAAAAATCACAATGTGTCTTTGGATATGTATACCACGAGGGTGATTTCAACAATACGCGCATGGCCATACATACTCAATGACACCCTCCATGTGGCGAGCCAACAGTCACATGCCACATACGTGGTAGTTTATACATAGTGGCCCAAGACGTTGGGCAACCAAACCAACATAACAATACCACCATGTGGCAAAAGCTAGTCGAATGTTTTCAAAGCCATGGAGACATAGGGTGGGTCGCCTATATCTAAATAGTAAATAAAACCCTCCCATGTGGAAAATATGGGATAATTACCCCCACATAGAAATAACAACCGCGAATAAGGAGAATGGGCTTCGACCCCAAGACCTATCGAGTCCAAAAAAATTTCCTTGCTATTAAGCTAGAGTGGCTTGTTGAGCTATAAGGTGAGCTCACTTCTATTTATTGAAGCTTTTTCCAAGAATCGTGTGTAATGTAACATGGAGAAGTTTACAAAAACCTTAATTTTGAAGCATCTAGGGTCATTTTCAGAACTTTTTGTAAAAAGGAAAAGTGTTCGGAATTCATAAACGAACACAATGGTGTCATCATCTCTTCATGAAGTTATATATTTTTCTATTTGTAGGTTTTTATAGAAAAATTTCATAGAGATCACACTGTGGATATGTTGCAAGGCCACGATAGATTTAAGAAAGTGATTCTCGAAAATTGTAGAGTTCTACAAGTCTAAATAAGCCCATTTGCAGGGTGACAAAGATCTATTAATCACTTCGGAAGGTAAAATTATACTTCAAGTGTTAATTAATAGATTAATTCATGATTAAGTGAATCTAGAGATGTAGCCCAACTGGGTGAACTCTGTTATCAATCTTGTGGATTTTATTTTAGTTTATTTGCTATTTTTGATCAGATAAAAAAATCAGTATAAGGAATTGATTAAGTAAAGCAATTAACTATAAAATTAGATTAAGTGAAAATTTGAGAATCCATTATCCACATAAGTAATTTTAGATAACAAATCAAATTGAATGCATTATGAAATTCAACCTATGATCATATTTTTAATGGTTTTGTAATATCTCCATTTGAATCACAAAAAGTTGAACTAAGCGAGAAAAATTGATCTGTTAAGAGAAATTGGAAAAATTGGGGTTTCAAAACACCCAAAAGTGAAACAATAATCACTCTTTATCAATTTTAGAATAAGAATTTCTAAGTATCTAAATTTTTTTAAAATGGTACCTAGGGGGTAAAAACCATTTTCGGATCAATTGAACTTACAGATGATACATTGGGAAAACTCAATTTCACTCCTATTGATATAGATGACTCCTATTTCAATGACACTTTCATAGCCAATGGTCTTGGTGAATACAAATTCAAGACCCCTCCTCTACCAATACTATGGTACTTTATTAGGGGTTTTTCCATACTTTGGATGTTATTTCACCCTCTCCCCAGAAGTATGCATCTATGTCACCCCCTTTCACATGTAAGTTCTTCATCAACAATTTGGAATCACATTCCAAAGAGAGATGGTACTTTCTCTGATACTATTTTCACATATGATAGCTTAACTAGGCTTGGGTTGACGCTCAATGACATTGTCACAATGCCTCACTAACCTCACTTTTATTGTGGCTATTTTCACATTTCGAGTCACCTATGGCCTTCGGGTGTCCCATTTAGTAGTCTTCATTATACATACCCCTCGTACTTATCCACTGAAACTTGGAAAATCTTGGCTTGATTATATCAGGGGGCACATTAGATTTCACTCACACTTCTATTACTTTCCTTATGCAATTTGGAAATATTACGATTAGTAGTGATTCATCCCCTAGTCATTATCAAAATATCACTTACTTGGTATGCACGCAAATGTCTTCTATCACCTTTCACTGATGAAGAATATGTAATGGATGTCTACACCTTACGTTGTAACGAATCTTTATATAATTCATTTCATAGTATTACCTATCAGGTCTCCAACGTTTCTCCCCAAATTTGATCCATAAAGTGATGATATTCTATATAGTAGCACTTGATTGTGCTCATCCCCACATGCTTGGGTGGAATCACACCTATTTCTTAACTCCCATAATATCAACAAGTCTCGTACCTTTTTCTCACTTCACATCTAGCCTTTCACATAAGATAAACACATCTTAACAAACTCCAAAGATCGTCATTTCTCAATGATGCACTCTTGTGCTATGGTTCACACTTGACTGTTGAGGGCATACTATACACATGAACCTCACACACTACACATTATACATTTGACTTTACACACTACATACTTCACACATCGTGCATCATACACTTAGAAAATCTTCTCTTGCAACATCTTCTACCAACTTTGTGTCTTATTCACTCCACACATTCGTGTTACATCACTCTTACATCTCATCCTACATGCTACGGTCATTTCCCTATGACACACTCTAGTCTTGCATTCCATAATCAAATTCTGAGGGTATACATCTTAAATGGACCTCATTACACTCAACCATTTAATCACTCACTCAATCAATCACTTACATGCTTACATTTTACACTTTGTGCTTTGACGATCACATATTTTTATTACACACATTTAAAACCATTTCCCGATGATGCACTCTCGTTTACGGCTCATTGTTGACTACTGAGGGAGAATAAATAAATGAAACTCATTACATGCATCCGCATCCACTCGGGGGAATGTGGCTCGTATCATTCACACTACATTCCATTCTGTCTCATCCACATCATACTACATATCTTGGTCACATTTAGGCTTTCTTACATTTACTTGTTACATGCACATCTTATTAAACATGTTAGATAGATAGCTTGTATGTTATTATCATTTATCATACACACATGCTCATTCACTTGCCTTTCTAGTTGTGATCACAGATTCTATAGATCCTTTACACACAGCATGTATGCTTGGCGTAGTACCTATTACCAGTCCCACAATGACTCCTTGGGGCATCCACTTTCATACATTACAAGTGTTATTCCTTCATTTTTTTCATAGCATGTTACCTTATCGTATTATACACGCTTAGACATAATTTTTATCTTTCTAACATGCTAATGGGTGCTTCATGTGTAGCACTTGTTATGCAAGGCTATCTTCTTCCATGGTTGTCATTACATTGTTTTCCATTTCTTACTCTTTATATGTGCTTGTTTGCGTGTTTCTTGGTTTCTACCAAGAAAATTCCCTTCCCCTATAGGGCATGATTTCAGCATAGTGTTTGGTCATTTTTTTGGTCGCATACTCTTTCAATGATGTCGCATGCACCCCAAATGAGGGGGCATCATATGGGTGAATCAAACCCCACACACAATAAGTTATACACGGCACGGTATTGTGGCACAACACAATTTTTCAGTTTTGGATAAGGATCATAATCAAACTTGGGTCCTTAGCACAATGATGTCCTTCTTGGATGCCAATAACTAGGGGTAAATTACACAACGATTGGTAGTTCAACACAATCTATAGAACTCCACACATTGGATTTTATAGGTCGATAGTCCTCAACACTTATGTTTGTACACACCATTTGTAGTGATGTTCCACATTACAAGAAGTAGTTAAAGGTTGGAGGATGACCAAAATTTTATCCCTACACTTCTTCCATGACATTGGTGTGAGATCCCCCCAAAACTCATGGCCAATGCAACTGGCATGAGATCGCCCAAAAATCAATCTTCTACAACATCTTTAGGATCCTTTCTACACCCTTTTTCTCATCATAGATCAGGTGCACATGTTCCTTTTTCACATTTTCATCATTTTTACATACTTATTTACACATATACATGCATACTTGACTATTTGATTATTTTTCTCTTTTGTAGGTTCGTGCCTCGTATGGGAAACAATAGTCAACATCACTAACATCATCAACATCAACAACAACAACATAAAAAAAACAACATCGACATCAACAGAAGTACATCACGACATCTACACATGATTTTCCTCCCTAGGTTCATTTTTATCATCACTTTTTGTAATTTCTCCTCCTTAGCATCCACACTTTACATTTTTATCACTCCACATTTTTTCTAGTCCCTTGGCATGCTTTCATCATCGATCTACATGGTTATCAAGTACGTGTCTCTATCTACTTTAGGTTACCAAGATTTCCGCTCACCAACATAAAGTGGGGGAAAATGTAGACAGAAAATCATGTATTTTAGGTAATTATCTAGTCATGATTACATACTACTATTCATTTGATTCCTAAGTAAGAAACATATTAACTAACCCATGTCTTTTGCCACCTTACTTTTCTTTTTCTATTATCACTTTTGGTCTTACACCCTTACTTTCTCAGTCTTCCTTCTTATACTCCAGCTTTTATCCTCTTGGACACCAAAGACACCAGACAAGACGACAGCGTCAAGTGCCCCCGACCCCTTTGTACTTTACTCACACTTTTTGGTTCCTTTTTAGTCATTTGAGCATCTTATATTTTTGTAGAGTCGGCTTTTTTGGGGTTGATTACGAAATTCAAGAAAGGGAATCGTATAAATATAAATTTATGTGATCATAATAAAGTGCCAAGCACTAAGCATTAGATATCACCACGTAGGGTTGCATCCATCAAGGCATTTAAGAGCTCCATTGCATCTATCTAGCACCATCATAAGGGACATAGGGGTTGGTTATTCTACATACACTTCATATGAGGAAAGTTCATTCTATTCCATGCACACATTTACTACATTTATTTACATCTAGCTATTTTCTTGCTATCAAGTGTGACATGCACAAGAGCCACCTAGGGCACGATTCCACACACACATACATAAAAATAAGTTGGGTATGATATGTAGTGTAGTGCTCAGTCATAAGTTCACCATTGTGACAGCTGAGGAAAGTCCAACACCTCATTTTGCATTTTTCTCTTTTAGGATTTGATGTCTATTTGAGGGTTTTACAAGCTCACATTTCATTGCATGTTTCCAATGACTTTGGTGATCTTGGTGTGACCTTAAAGTGACCAAACGAGACTAAATGTGAACACCTTGAGATACCTCAAAGGAGGTTTTATTAGTTTTTCCACAGACCTCAGGCACCCGAAACATGCCAAGGGAACTCACGAGCGCCCATGTCCCTCTTCAGTGCCCTGACCACCAATCTCTCTAGATCATCATTTTGTTCACCTAGTTATCACTCTTACACAGTCGAATATTTTACTGCGAATCGCTTAAGGCTTCTCACCCTCTCTTTACACTTAGGGTTTATTACTTCATTGTTTAGTGTTCTCTGGGTGTAATTCTTATATTAAATTGTTATTCATTTACTCGCTACTATAGCATTTAGATTAGGATCTTATTTACATTTTAGCTTAATCGAGACATGGAGATTTTATTTGGCATTCTTGGACAGTGAGGGTGATCATTCCCAAGCAAGTGTTTGATAATTTATTGGGAATTAGGTTTCTCGACACTAAGGGAAGAGTGTCACGAGCATCATAGCTGGCCCCAAAATAACACTTCCCATATTACAAGACCACATTACTACAGAGATAGATATAGGTCCCAAAATAATTGAAAAAAATATGCACAATCATCAATAGGCATTATATGGGTGTAATGTAGTAACTTTAGTATTAATAACTTGTATATTTTGATAAATGTTTTTTTCCCCACATTTGCAATAAATGTAGTGGTTTATTTTATCATATTACAAGTATTAAATGGATCTTTACATCCAAATTTGATCATTTGGTCTTTTAGTTTTGCATATCAACTTGTATAGGAGAGGAGATGGCCTTTTATAGCCAGTTATAACTTAGTAACTTAGTAATCAATGCATCTTTACATCCAAATTTAACAATTTTTGTCATTTGGTTTGCATATTGATTTTTTCATGGGGGGAATGACCTTGGATAACCATCACATATAGTTTCCCCTCTTTTAATGAAAGGGATGATAGAAAAATAATTACTTGAGACAAAAGTTAAGTGTTGATGGAGACGTGAACTTGTGTCATTAGAATTTGAGAGAGTTCTTAGAATAAGATTTGTTGTTAATAGAAATTAGAGCAACATTTCATTTTTCATGAACGTTAATAATAGAAGTAAGGACCAAACCTAGTGAATGCATTGGTATAAAGTGAAAATTATAGATTGTAGTTGCAATAGGGAGGCAATGTCGATGGAATAGAATAGAATTCATATAAATTGTGTAAGAGAGATTGATTCTTATAGAATAGAATATAAGTGCATTGAATTACAACGAAGAGTGTCTTAGAAAAATTTTCGCTTGAGTGTCTCAAAAAATATGTAGTAAGAACATATATAGAATGTGCAAATAGAATCACCAGACCCAAATAGAATTTGAATTAATTTTCATCACATGTTAGTATGGAAATAGAGGAAATAACAATCCCAATATAGAAAATGGCACAAAAATAGAGAAACAAAAACCAATATACATATTGCACAAATTCAAGGTATTAAATTGGTAGAGGTAGGTTAGGATATGTGACTATAGGACCAAAGGGGTAAATTTACTACAAATAGTGTAGTAGAAAAATAAAAAGTAATTACATTTTTATTTTGATTGATAGTGAATTAGAATCGAGAGATATAGGATGTAGTTCCCAAATTAGTGTTGCACTTCGATTAGACTGAGTGGAAGATGACATTCGAGAGAAGAATTTTGATGAGAAGGTAAGTGTCAAAAACTTGTGATTTTGTTAAAAAAATCATACTAATTTTCAATATTTTTGTGAAATTGCTAATTTTTTAAATTTTATATTATTGAATGGTTCATGTTCAACTTTAGGGTTACAATCAGTATGTACCTTGACCTCAAGTTGTATGGTCCTAATGCAATATTGAAAATACTTAATGATATCATTTTATAGTAATAAATTTTGATAATTACCATAATGGTTTATTATTAAAAAGTTTTCTCGAGAGAACAAATGGTTGAAAACATGGTTCACTTGGTCTCGTAATTGTAGATAGATGTGCATATGAGAGAGTTCCAAGGTTTCCTTTGTATGCAAATCATTCTTGGCTTGGGTCTAGATGAATATGGTAGGAATGTGTTGAATAGATTTAGATTACTACATGTACCTAAATTGAAGGAAGTGCCCCCAAATATATATTTTATAAGGTCACATTATGTGATATGTGGACACAAATATTTGTACATTTTAGCTTCCCAAAGGGGATATGACCATGACATTAAAGGATGTACACTATATTTTGATGGCCTCTGCTAGTCGAGATAGGGTGCAAGTATTACCGACGTATGTGTCATTTTATATGTGCATGAGACATAGATTTTGGTTGGGTATAGGCAATATTACGAAGTCAACTATCCATTTGTGTTATGTTATGATAGCTAGACTTTTCGCAATCGCAGAAGTTTATTGTAATATTGTTAGCATATTTTGTTTTTGTAAATGGTGGTGGCATTTTGATCTCATACAAGATGTGTCATATATTTCAATGGATAGAGGATGACTATGTCGAAATGCTTAAGGTTGGAGTATGATAGCCCATGTATACCATGATTTATACAATTTTACTTTGGAGAGCCATGGAGGTGGTGTGGAACACCGACATTATTACATATATGGTTGTGTGAGCATATAGTTGTAGTGTGGTTAGTTGGTCCTAGGTCGATTGATCCCATCCGAGAGATAATTGCGGCATGGTGGGTGATAACTAAAAGGTGAGGCCCGAGACACCACACCATATAGATATATATTAGACAAGTTGACCATTGGTGTGATCATATATGGAAACCTTATATATATATATATATATATATATATATATATATATATATATATATATATAAGTGATGGGAAAATGATGTTGTAGAGCTTCGTAAAGTGTATAATATGATGTGTTTAGAGGATTAACATCCCGAGTATGAGAGATATATCAATGTGTGAGCACGTGATTCATTAATTTGGTTTTCCCCAAAATCAATCATGTGTGAAGGAGATCGACACACACAACATTGTTGTTAGGTCAGGAGCCTATTTTCATGTGAGAAAGTCTTGAAGATTTTACACTAAGATTACCGTACACTTTCCACATTTGTCTCACCAAGGTTCAGGCCCGAGCGGGGTTCGGGGCGGCAGCCCTTAAGTAGCAAGGGTTTGAGGGTGGCAGCCCCCGTAGCAATTCTTGGTGGACGTAGCCCAAATTGGGTGAACCACATTAAATACTATCTCTTTGTGTTGTGTTATTTTATTCTACACTTTTATTTAAGATCTGTAATATTTTCTGCATATTAGTTCCTATTGTTACGAATCTGTGAGGGATTATTCTACATATTTTATCCCTTATTTCCTAATAATTGGTATCAGAGCCTGGTTTGGTTTGTTGAAGTGTTGAATCGCAAGGAAAGTTTTATCTTGAGTGGGAGCTATGACAGATGATGGAAGATCAAGGGTTGATAAATTCAACGGGAAAAATTTCAGTCTTTGGAAGATGCAGATGGAAGATTACCTTTATCAAAAGGATCTTTATATTCTCGTTATCCGAGAAGGTGAAAAACCCTCAAGCATGACGGATGTGTAATGGGGTTTACTAGATAAGAAGGCACATGGGACAATCTATTTGTGTCTTGCATATTCGTTATTATTTAATTTTTTAAAGGAAAAAACTAAAAAAGAACTAATGGATGCATTAGGGAAGTTGTATGAAAAATCCTTTGCCTCAAATAAGATATTTTTAATAAAAAAGTTGTTTAATATGAATATTTCTAAGAATGGCTCAAGATATCATTTAAATGATTTTAATATGGTTTTAAATATGCTAGCTTTAGTTACAATAGAATTTGATGAAGAAGTTAGGGCTTTATTAGTTCTAGACTTTACCCGAGAGTTGGAATAGCCTAGTAATGGAGGTAAGCAACTCGGTTTTAGCTAACTCAAAGTTGAAGTTTGAGGATGTTATAGGGTGATTCTAAGTAAGGAAATGTGAAGAAAAATCTCTGTGAATCTTGGCTATTCTCGAGATGATTCCAAGGATGTAATATTTGATATTTTTGTTGAGCTTGAACTTGTTTTTGGAAGCTTTGAATGCACTTTTAACAGGATCTATAAGACAACTAGTTGGAAAACATAAATTTCAATGCACTTCGGTTTGAAATGTGACTTGGTGTAAACATGAAAAGTGTTCTAATTAAGAGATGATCTTAGATATATGATTTTTTTCATAGAATATTTTTAAATCTCCATTTTTAGGTGTTTTTCTACCACATTGCAGGGGGAGATCACATTGTGAAAACATCAGGAGCCACGGATCGTTCTTGGGACATTGATCAACTCATTTTGCAGGTTTTGATTCATTATTGGTTGTTTGTAAGAGTTATTTTACTTACATTTCAATATTATTAATGGATCGGTTCAATCGAACCCGGGACGTAGGAATTTCAACCCGTAAACAATCTTGTTTATTATCTCGAGTTTTTTCAGGTTTTACGTTATTTATTTGTTACCCAAGTTTTCCACACTTATATGGATGCATAATAATCAGAATTTAATCCATTTTTGGAGTTTAGAATACTTAAAATTGGTTAAGAAAATCACTATCTTGGAAACTTTTAAAAGTGAAAAAATACAACACACGCGATTTTCGAGATCAAGTTTGGTATTAGAGCAGTTAGATTGCCGGATTAACTTCTAATTGTGTTTGGAAATTTGGCTTCAGTTTCAATATTGATTTCAATCTTCAGTGTGTAGACATTTTGGGGCTTGTTAATCTTCTTTTGTAGTGTGTAGTTTTGGAAGTACAGGTTGTGTTTGCAGGAATCGGGAATCATGGGCAAGTCATCCAAACAAGAGCAACTGGATGAGCTTAAAGCCATAAACCACCAACTTCAAGAAGAAAACTCTTTCTTGAGAGATAATTTTTATTCCTTGGAAGAGGAAATAGTGCGGTTAAAATATGAGCCACAATCCTCTATAACCAAGAAAGAGGAGTATGTTAACAAGATGCTTGAAGAGAGCAAGAAGTTGATGGGCTTTGTTAAAGAGTTGCAGGAAGAAATACGGACCAAGGATGCCCTCTTGGAAAAGCTGCAACAAGGTGAACATAAGAAGGAAATGCCTTCCAAATCAGATGTAGGTACTATGATAGAATGCACTTTGTAAGTTGTTCACATTTTAATTCTTCCTCTCATTCAGTTTCAGATATTCCTTTGGGTCAGTTTGAAAAACACACTAAGGGAATTAGGTCTAAGCTAATGGTTAAGATGGGATTTAACGAAAAGGGCCTTGGTAAAAATGGACAAGGTGATGCTAACCCAATACAAGTAGAGGACCAGCCTCGGTTTGCAGGTTTGGGTTATTCTAGTGGGAAAATGGAAATTGGAGAAAGTTCCAAAGTAGTTGAAGGAAGAAAAGTTTGCAACATCCAAGGATCTACGCCACTAGAATTGCAAGATTCCGCCATCAGGAGGAACAATG
Organism: Taxus wallichiana var. yunnanensis; assembly: GCA_018340775.1. NCBI lineage: Eukaryota > Viridiplantae > Streptophyta > Pinopsida > Cupressales > Taxaceae > Taxus > Taxus wallichiana. Next base: position 213,516,002 of record CM031234.1, on the reverse strand, counting down.
AAAGGTGTAAGAAAACAGGTAAAAGAGGTAATCAGATTCCACCTCCTTCTACTTACACTAAAAAGAGCACTAAGGGAAAATCAAATCCTAAAAATTCTAATACACTCTTTCGGTTGGAACAATACAACTTTGGTAGGCAAAAATATGCTTTCCCTTGCACATTTGTGAAGGTACTAATCATTATGTTGCATATTGTTGGAAGAGGAAAAAATTGATTAAGAAGTTAATGCCTTTTGTGAATGATAAGGAAGGTGCTAAAGACCAATCTCACCAAGGAAAGGCAAGAAATGGTAAGAATGTTACCTCTCCTAAACAGGGAATCATTCTCGTAGACAGAGTTCTAAAATGGTAAAATGGGTAAGACTCCTAAAAATAGGAAGTTAAATTTTGTTCCCATTGTAATAGGAATGGTCATGATGTTAAGGTTTGTTAGTTTGTTTCTAAACAACAAAATTGGAAATTTGTTAATAAGAACAATATTGTAAAACCAGCAAGAAGTACTAAACCTAACTAAAACTCATTTTGGTACTGAGAAGGTAAAACAACCAAAACGGAAAAACCCAAGTGATTGGTTGGGAAAAACACTCCTCAACTTTATATTTGCACTACAGTAAATTGTTGATAGTAGGCAAGAAAAAAAAATTCAGATCTATATTTTAGGGATCCCTGATCATTGATAAGGATTTGTTCCTAAGTTGATATTTAAGCTTTGAAAATGAATGGAAACAACTGAAGAGAATATTTGAGTGATAGGTTCATCATACTCATGTTTTGTTTTCTCATATTGGTTAGTAGTTCCATTGTTGAAAATAATATGCAAGGATAGGCATCAGTAGCATGTCTAAATTTGAAACTTCTAGTTGTAATCAGCATAATCACAAAGTGTCAGTTGAACACTAGCTTCCGTTATAGATGGGTGTTATTATCTGACTTATTATTTGTGATGGCGATACAATGTTTTTGGCATATTCATGTTGATTCAGTTGTTGACTATAGCTATTTTTGGGTGTTGATAGTCTATTATATTCTGATAGTGAATACTTGCAGTTGTTACAGTTTTAGATGGGCAGTGGGCACTAGCCTAATTGTGGGTAGTTTAGATGTCTTGTATACTGATCTGTGTTTTGGAATTGTAATTTTTGGTAATCGGCCGTATCACAAAGTGACAATTGAACACTAGCTTTCCGTAATAGAATGGGTGTTATTATCTGGTCGGTTAATTGTGATGGCATTATAGTGGGGTATGACAGTTCACAATTGTGTGCAGAGTTGATAGGGTTACAACATTTCAGTTGAACACTAGCTTAATTGGGTGTTATTATCTGATCGGTTATGTAATTAGCTAATCAACTATTTACATTTTTATTAACCTATAATGTTATTTCAGGTTCTTGTATGTGTTTGTACAATGCAGGAAGAGATAGCATTATTTATGGGTTGATAAACAACTTTTTGTGGACAAAAAGCCTTCTCAATAGGGAGGAGTGATCAAGGGATCAATTTTAGTGTCAAATGTTCCCTAAACTTCCCTAAACCATGCCAGTGCAGTAGAGCCTTCAGAGATATTTCCGACGACTATAAGAACGTGAAAAATAGACACTCTGAGCTCAAGTTATGTCCGGTCAAAGTTCAGTCAACAGGGAAGTCAACTTTGGTCAACAAGTTGACCAATGACAAGGTGACACGTGGAAAAATGAGAAAAAGGGAAAAATGAAGGTTGTTTGCATTGTTTTCAACCTCCGGTCTTCAACGATCGTAAACCACCACGTGGCTTGCCACCACAAGTTCGATTTTCCTATCGAGGATCGACAAGTGGTCTTTATTGCCATATTTCATTAGTGGAATATCATATTATGGTATGGTCGAATTTTATATTACTTTGTGTAATTATTCACCATGTAAATCCATATCACTATATGGTTACACCTCCACATTGGCCGCTTAAGACTTATCTCTTTGAATTTTATACTAAGTGCTTTGGATGATATTATTATCCACGCATTATATTCTAATGCCTTTGCCACACATTATATTCTAACCAATTGCATTATATGCTAAACCTCCTCCAAGTGCCAACTAATCAAATTCCACAGTCTTGTGGTTATCCTTCCCACAAAAATGGCTCTCTAAGCCAATAAACCACGAATATGCCTTACCATATAAAGCGCTCCCTTATCCATAATGCCAAAAATAGTGGATCTTTACCCACTTGGAGGAAAAACCGTGGCAAAATGGTAGGAGGCGGGATTTGATCCCCTGACCTCATAGTTCTAAGGCAATCCACCCAGCCAATCCACCAAATGAGCACAACAAGTTATAAAATGGGTTGCTGCAACTTATACAAGGGGTGTCAGGTCTGTGCAAAGGAGGATAAGGAGGTAGTTTTCAGAAAATACCATTTTTGAAGGCCTTGCACTTAGATTGGGAACTCGAGTAAAAAGGTGAAATGTAGGGAATTCTGAGATAATTCCAATGATGTAAGATTTGATGTTTTTTTTTGAGTTTTAACCTATTTTTGGAAGCTTTGAATGCAGTTTTTAACAGGGATCTACAAGACAGCTAGTTGGAAAACATGAATTTCAATGCACTTCTGGTCCAAAATGTGACTTGGTGTAAACATGAAAATTGAATTAGATATATGATTTTTTTCATAGAATTTTTTTAAATCTCCATTTGTAGGTTTTTCTAACACAAGCAGTAGGGAGATCACATTGTGAAAACACTGTAGGAGCCACGGATCGTTCTTGGGACATTGATCAACTCATTTGCAGGTTTCGATTCATTATTGGTTGTTTGTAAGAGTTATTGTACTTACATTTCAATATTATTAATGGATCGGTTCAATCCGAACCCGGGGACGTAGGAATTTCCAAACCCCATAAACAATCTTGTTTGTTATCTGAGTTTTTTTAGTTTTCTGGTTATTTATTTGCTACCCAAGTTTTCCACACTTATATGGATGCATAATAATCGGAATTTAATCAATTTTTGGAGTTTAGAATACTTAAAAATTGGTTAAGAAAATCACGATCTTTGGAAACTTTTAAAAGTGAAAAAACTACAACACATGTTTTCAGATCAATTATCATGGTTCCCATTAATATGATGGATGTTACAAAATTTCATCATTTTTCATACTCCAATTGATGGGGAGTTTGATGTGCATTGAAGGGTAGCTAAATAATTTTTTATCAAGAAGAGTAAGAAATATATCATGCGGACAACCAATAGACTTATAAAAATATACCGGTTTGTGTTTAGAAAGCGGATGAGGTTTTGTAGCAGTTGTAGGTTTAGGTGTAGCATGATAGGAAGTATTGTTGTAGTGCAACACCTTAATCAGTATCCAATGAGAAGGTGGATCATATGGAGTGGTAGATATAGGTGTTGTATATGAAGTAAAAGCAACATCATAGCAATGTATTGATGTGTGTAGGAACAAGCTCACAATGGAGATCAATAACACATAAAAAAATATTGGTAAGTGAATCAAATGTGCCATATAACAAATTCCCTTAAGTGGGAATGTGATGCGATAAAAAAATATGTATTTCATTTCTAAATCCATGGTCTTTTATATTAATTGTTACATAATAGCTTTAAAGCATAAGATATAATCAATGACTAGTTTGGCATTGCCTTGATGTAAAGAGGGGAAATTGTCATTTATAACTTTAGGAACCTTGTTATCGATAAATTGAATGAAGAAATCTTCTTCAAATTTTAAAAATGTGCTCATATATCCACTAGGAAGGTAGATGAACCAATACATTGCCTCTCTAGTTGAAATTTTTGGGAAAACCTTTAAAAGGAATCTATCATTGTTATAAGAAGCCATGTTCGACCTATAGTACTTGAGATGTAGATAAGGGTCAAAAGTCCCATAAAAATGGAATTTAGGCATGAAAAAATTATGAGGGAAGGTGTATTGAAATATTTTATTTCGTATAGGGCTTCCACATATAGTGTTAGAATTAATTGCAGTGTAATAATCCTTACTTTATAGAGTAAAAGTGTGTACTTTCCATCAGAAACCACCTATCACATGCATAATAAAAAGGACCTCTTGAGGAGGTACTGCATTAAAATTAAGAGGCTCATTTAAGGGTTGTACTTTACCATTTTTAGTAGCCATGAGAACATATTTGGTTAAAAAGTGATGTTATCATGTTTAGGTATATTAAGAGCTAGAGGTTTACTTTGGGTGTGTGATCGAAATCGACCTTAGCACTAGGTACATACGAGGGATCAAAAATATTTTTTTAGAAGAAATGAAACTAGAATAAAAACATGAGGGAGGGTCATGGTTACAATCATTAAGACATAGATAAGGTATACTAACATTTGTACTAGTTGCATGTACAAGAGGCATGGAAGAATCAATAGTAATAACATCATTTGTACATGAGAGAGAGAGAGAGAGAGAGAATATCCACATTAATAAAATTAGCATTTTTAGAAGCACAAATAGGAACATCATCATGTGGAGAAACATCAATATGAATAACAACATCATTAAAAATAGAAATATTATGATGAATAATAACTTCACTATGAATCATAATCACAATTAGAGACATTATTAGGAATAGAAACATCATGAGCAGAGGATGAACAAAATCAAGCCAGCAAACCAACAAACTAGATTCATGATAATCAAGCCAGCAAATCAACAAACTAGATTCATGATAAATAAACATTGCATTTTTATTTAAGTTTTATTATGCAAATATATGCCAAAATGCCAAATTTCATGAAAATACTAGTGCAAGGGATATTTCTTTGGTTCACATTCATCATATACTCCATTCCATGATATAAACTTCCCCAGAACTTTCATGAATGAAAGAATACCCTATTTTATCAATTTTAACTTTTAACTCCAAATAAGAGCTACTAACCCTAAAAATATGCAAAGCTTATAGTCTAGAACAATTCACAAAGACTTAGAAGATTATGAACACATTTGTAGATACCCTTTTAGGCCTCATAACTTCTCACAAACTTTCGAGACATTGTAATTCAATTTATCTCCTTCAAATATCTTAAGATTGTTTCCAATTAGGCCTATTCTTGAAGCCCTCCTTTCATGAAAACATTATTGTTTATAACAACTCACAAATTTCCAAGATAAACTAAATACATATTTAGGCACCCTTTATTGATTTCTCATTCATCATGAAGTTTCAAGTTCCATCTCTGAAGATAATTCCTTCAACTAGATTGTCACCATTTGAATTAGGTCTCATGTAGGTCTTCCAACTAAGTTTCTCTAGATTGTATGACTTACTCTAGATCACAAATATCTTTGACCTCTTTAAACATCTTGAATCAAGTTCTTATTAATCTTGGTTATGCATTCAACTTTCTACTTTCTCCCAAACATAACATATTTGTTTTCGCAACTTCTTTGTGTCTTGTTCTAGTAATACTTTGACTGTATTTCTTACCGCTTTTATGTCAAGAACAACATCGTTTTCTTATTTACCTATTTGACACCCTCCTTAAACCTTTTTCCACATGGTAAACAAGTTTCCACCACTGATATGAAACATTCTTTGATTATTTCTTGACCAAGCATTCTTTCAATTCATTAAAACAAAGTTCTTTAACCGTGATGACTAGTTTTCTACTCAAAATACCTTGGTTTTCTCCATTAAACCATGTCTACACCTGAAATAAACCTCCTTAAAACTCGTATAAGTGTTTCAACATGTGTTAAAGAGTCTTTATTGCAAAAATTCCACCTTACTATGTTCAAACCCTCAAAACATGGTTGCATACACACAAATCATTCGATTTTTCATCACAACACCAATAAAAACTTAATCATTTTCTACCAAAGTTTTTACACTCTTCATTATTCCTATCTCAACCTTTTCACAAAATATTATCTATTTCTATTGGATACAATCCAATATATCCTTGTTCCTTTCCTTCCAAAACTCTAGACAGGTATAGACCAATAACTAGTATTTTTAGGTTTAATTTGTTTGAACACATTTTTAGATTTCATCAAGGCTCTAAAAATCTCTACATACCTTCACACAACTCCACCTTCTCCTTCCAAGTATCCTTTACCACTGTAACAACATTTATTATGTCTAAATTCTCTATTTACTAGTTCTAGCAGGATCGTGTCCTATGATACCCAAACTTTAGATCTCATGATTTCATGAATATTAAATCACCCTAAATACCAATCTATTGACTTCCGGATCCATTTACATTTTTTATCACAAGAATAATATCTCTTATTTATCCATTCCTTCTTCAAATAGCTAAAATACCTCCTCTAAATGACCTATTTTAGTCTTCTTTAGAGATTTCATGCTTCAGACCATACTTTTCATTGTCATTGATGCTCTACACCTACCCCTTAACCTTCACAAATCATAATGTATATGGAAAACATAGAGTTTCTCTTCTAAACATGGGAATATATTTCAAATGTCACCTAGTTTCAAACAATAAGAACAGCCATATCCTTCAAGTCATTCCACCATTCAAAAATATCTCTACTTTAACCATATCAAGTATACAAATTAGGAGGAATATGAATACACAACTATTCTATCATAAATTCATCAATCATACGTATATTCGAATTATCAAGATTTATATTTACAATATTTTTCTTACAAGATGAGCATGATTTCATAGAGATCAGTCTTGAGCCTTCATGGCTATCTAACACTCCTCCATCTATTTTCCACCTTCTTAAACTTTGCACACATTCAAATACTTCCTTTACAATGCCCTAAAAGAGGTAGAACAACACTAGTTAGACTAACCTAACTATGACAGAAGTGACCATGGTTATGCAACCTTACAAAAAGAATGGAATACATGTAATTACACCATGTAGATATTTTGAGATTCATTTTCATTATTTCATACTCCTTATCCTATCACTTTAACCTCTAAATGATACTTAGGAAACTCAAATATTTGAATGGCTCATTTTTTAGGGAAAACCCAAAATGGCCTTACTACAAACATGAAATTGCCCAAATGAGTTGGGACCCAAACTAAGCACTAAAACCATGCCCCTAAACCTAACTCACTTTCTAAAATTGTAATGAAAATAAAAATGGATATTTACAAATCAATGATGCTCCGTGTCATATTCCATAAGTGGGAAAATTTAAATTCCTATTTAAATTTAAAAAAAAATTCTTCTAATTGTGTTGCTCATTTAATATTCTTATTTCTTATGATGTACTTAACTTTTTTCATCAGTGACATGCTTCTTTTGTACTTTATTTCTTATTTTAATCTTCTTTTTATAGTTGTGTTCTCTAAAATGAGGATATCAATTTTCTTTCTCTTCATTTGAGTTATCTTAAGAGCTTATCCTTCTATGTATTTCACCTCCTTATCAAGTAAACTTGCACATACACAATCATACAAAACCTTAGATGAAAAATATAGATACTTTTGAGTCTCTTTGTGTACTTTTTCACTTATTCTTGAACTTTTTTCACAACTTATTTGTCTTTTTCTTCTTCATTTTCAGTCTTCTCATCCATCAAATTAAATATCTCTATAGCATACCTCGTGTTTCACCATTTAAAACACGTTCAAGTACTTGTATCTCATCTTCTAGTTGTTCCTTTCTCTCATATAAAAACTTATAATCTAATTTTTCTTGTTCTCTCACAAATTCTTCTTCATTTTCATCCCCTATAAATATAACTTCTTTCAATTCCTCCTTTAATTATTTACTTATCCACTCATTTATTTTCCTTTTTGTAGACACAATATCATGTACTTGGGTATATTTCAGCTTCCCGATCACATACTATAATTCATATGATTCTTAAGTGAGAAAAGTATTAATTGACCACGCCTTTGGCCTCTTTAATTTATTTCTGGTTTCCTTCTTGTCCTTACAATACCTATTTCCCGCCTAACTTTCGAGACTTCAAATTTTTAGAGTCTGGAAACTAGCACCCAAGTGTCCCCATCCCCTCTAGGAGCCCCGACCTCTTTATATCTTTATATCATCTTTTGGTTCTTTTCTAGTTGTTGGGCATCTTATTTTCTTATGGGTCAGCCTTTTAGTGGTTAATTACAAAATTCAAACAAGGGAATCATATAGATACAAAGCTATGTGATCACAATAAAGGACCAAGCTCTAAGAATCTACTACTATCACCTAATGTCGCATCTGAAGGGCATTTCTAGATCATCAAAGCATCCATCTAGATATCATTCAAGGGACAAGGGATTGCATTCTTCCCGCATACACTTCATAAGAGGGAAGTTAATTTTTCCCCGCACACATATTTACATCTTCTACATCTAGCTATTTCTCGTAATTTGGTGTATTTTGCACAAGAGCCACATAGGGTTTGAGTCTACACACACGCAAAATGACATGGAGTCTGAAATGTAGTACAACACCCGGATCGTAATTTCACTCGGTCGGGTGACCACCAGGGATCAATTTGACTCCCCATTTGCATCTTCTTTATTTTTAGGATTTGATGTTTTTAGGGGTTTTTAGGTTCTCTTTCTCTTTGCAAGTTTTAGGTGAACTTGGTGATCAACCATCAACATACAAGCAACTATCGAAAACATTTAGCGAACATCTTATGACCCTATAAAATTTAGTTTCTAAGGTTTTGTGCAATCACGAGTGCCTATAGAAGGTCTATGGAACCTAGGTGCCCCTAACCTAGTCTAGGTGCCTTAGTCCTGACATTTCTAATGGTTCTTGATTTTTCTAGGTCCGGTTGTGATAGTCTACATTCTTGTTCCATCAGTCTTCCAACTTGACATAGCTTCGGGATTATTGCAAAATAAACTAAGTATCTTATCAATTCTCTTGCACTTAGGGTTTTAAATTCAATTGCTTATTGTTTAGGTCAGATCTATACTTCATTGCTACATCATTTCATGGTTACTCTAAATTAGAATTTAACTTATATATCTCAATATTTGTTAAATCATTTAGTTAACCCATCATTTGAACAATCTTTGATATTCATTTCATGGCTTCTAAATCACTTCAAGTCCCCTTGATTCAATTACTTCAAATTCACCCATCTTGCAAAGATAATCTCCAAATATTCATACACAATATCTTCCTCCCTCTAGATACACCACCTACTCAAGTTAGTGTTATATTTGATCATATTTCTGATTATTCTCTTGGTTCTAATTCCAATCAATCTATTTGAAAATCCATTCAAGCTCTTCATTATTTATTTCAAGATAAATTTCATGCTATGGAATCCACAATTACATCTCTAAAATCTAAAACCCAACTCCTTAAGGATGTTTTTCAGGATCATACTCATTCTTCTTCTACATATCATCATCATTATATGTCTTCTACATGTGCTCATATAAGTGAACCTCAAATATTACCACTCCTCATGCCTCTAAATTTTGATCTCAATACTAAGAAACAATATATTCTTCCACAACTCCTCACTCATCAATTGATCAACTTGTCATCTGCTCATTGATATCCTCCTTATAGGCTTGCAAAATATCAAGCTCTTCCATATTTCAATTACCATTGAATCAATGGACATAATGATACTGATTACTATGTTCTACACTAACAAATTGGCCACCTTAAGCGTTATGATCTTATCTCATTTGCTACACAAACTAATGCTGCATTTTTTTCTTCAATTGCTACATCTCATTGGGTTCCTAAATTTGATTCATTTATTTCTAATAACCATCATGTTATCACCTCTAATGTTCCTTCTTTGGTCAATCAAGTGTCACTTATTCAACCCAATCAGACTAAGAAACCGCCTCTCAAAATTAGTCTAACACCTCCTCCTCTCAAGTCATCTACGACACTACCAAGTCAAATTATGCAACCACCTCCCAAAATCAGACCATTTTATTCTCCTATTAAGTATTCTACAGAGTTACCCAATAATCCAACACTTCAAGATCCAATCATTTTTGTCAAAGTAACTACTCCCTATTGATGGCCAAGACATATTTCAAACTCAGCCACCATGGCATGGCCCTACTATTTGTTTTGCCTACCATTGTGTTGGCTCTCTCTTATCATGACACATATAATGTTCTCCCACAATGGCATGGTTCCTATTACATCACCACATAGATATCCATCATTGATACACTTGGGGGCATCACGCTTACTTTCCCCCTTCTAGAATTTTTAGGTATCTCACATTTCTACATTTTCACCGTGTAATTCACGTCTATTATTTTACACGCATCTTCCACATCTTGATGCACGCAACATGTATCATCATAATTCTATGACACACTCTCATTATATGGTTCACACTTGACTATTGAGGGCTCACTATATTCATGAACCTTACATCATACACACTAAACATTCCACACTCGATGTATTCACGACACATCTTTCTAGCACACATTCATCACAATACACTACCCTACGACACACTCTAGTTCCACGGTTCGTACTCCACTGCTGAGGGTATAAATATGAAATGAACCTCACCAAACTTGCTCACTCTTGATGGTCTATGCTTTATTGATCATATCTATCTAGCACACAATTCAAACCTTATCCCGATGATGCACTCTGTTTATGGTTCATTCTTGACTGTTAAGGGGTGTTTTATAAATTAACCTCATCTCATGCATACTCATACACATCTGCTCAGGGGGCACACTACTCCTATCACATTCACATTGTATTCCATTCCATTCACATTCACAGTATACTGCATATCTTGGTTGCACATTGTTTTTGTTTACTTATGCTCGCATGTTACACTTTACTTACTATGTTAGAAAGATATTTTGTATGTCATTATCTTTACCATATAAACATGTGTGTTCACTTTCCTTCTAGTTGTGAATGCATCCTTTACACATATCCTTACATGCAACATGGATGTTTGGCACAATACCTCTTACCAGTCCCACAACGAATCTTGGGGGCATCTACTTTCATACACATCACATGTGTTATTGTTTTGATTTATATTATTTCCTATTCATACTAGCACACTACTATATCGATCATACATGCTTTGACATAAATTTTATATTTCTAACATGCTAATGGGTGCTTCATGTGTAATATTTTCTTTACAGAATTGTTTTTTACCATGGTTGTTTGTTACATTGTTTGCTATTGTCTATCATTGTATGCAATTGTTTGTGGGATTTTTCCTTTATTTTTGTGCACATTGTATGTATGTTTTTGGCTGCTTCGGTTATGATTTTCTTGTGACATTGTGAGAGATGTCCCATTTTGAAACCTATTTTTCATAGTCTACACTATCTTCATGTTTGTTAGCTTACATTTTGTCTTCTATATGCATATTTGTTTTTGTTTGTATTAACACTTGTTTTCAACAATTTGTTTGCATGTGCCTTGGTTTCTACCAAGCACATTCCCTCCCCCTACAGGGCTTTAGTTTCATATGTACATTGGGTCCTCTTTTGGGCCGCATCCTCCTAGTGACATCACATGCACCCCAAATGAGGGGGACATCATCGGGTGAATCAATCACTCCGATCGGCATTTCATAGTCACAAATACATCACAGATTCATTATAGTTAGAGCATAGTCTTTAGTCTCATAAATGACTTGAAATCTAACTTGGGTCTTCACCATAGCATAGACACTAGTTCCCAAACACATACATGAGTGTCTGGGCACTTCTGACCCTTTTTGGGTGCCTATGACCAGGGGTAGTTACTACATTTTTCTTAGAGCAACACATTTTTCAACAATCTACACAACATTTTTCTCACCACATGCACATTCCTATAGCAATCAACATGCAACGTTTCTCCTTTTTTCTATTCACGTTGGATTGAAATGGATTAGATTTCAACAAAGTAGGATCGCACCATTTTTTAGTGGTGCATAAAGCATCGGGAAGCAATCAAAGGATGGATAATAAGCACTCTTCTACCGTGGTGTGAGATTGCCCAAAAACTCACACTTGGCGTGAGGTCACCCGAATAATTCATTCTTCACATGAGATCTCCTAAAAACCAATTCTTCTACAACATTTTTAGGATCATCTCTACTCTTCTCACTCATCACGGATTAGGTGTACATGTTCCTTTCTTACATTTTACATACTTTTTATGTACTTTTCACTCATTTGGATCAAATTTTTCATATACATGACTTTGAATACTCTTTTGTTCTTCTCTTTTGCAGGTCTGTCCTTATGGGAAGCAAGTATTCACATCATCAAACATCAAGTGAAATCAACAACAAGAAAACCATGATACATACACATATGCTTTTCACCCCTAGGGTCACTTCCTCTTCTCTAGCTTCCATGCTTCATTTTTATTCACTCCACACTTTTTCTTGTCTCCTCAAAGACGCTTTACACCATCGATTTACATGGTTATGAGATACACATCCCTTATCTAATATATGTTATTGAGCATTCGTTCAACAACGTAAATAGGGGAAAATGTAGACACTAAATCACGCACTTGGGTATATTTCTAGGTTTTGATCACATATCACTATTCATATGATTCCTAAACAATAAAAGTATTAATTGAACATTGTCTTTGGCCTCTTTTCTCTCTTTTTGGTTTCCTTATTATCCTTAAACACCCTATTTCCCAGTTTGAATTTTGATACTTCAACTTGTCTAAGTAAAGACACTAACTCCTAGGCTCCCCCATCCCCTTTGGGCACCCCCAACCTCTTTGTATCTTACTAGCATCATTTGGGTCTTTTCTAGCTTTTGTGTATCTTATTTTATCGAAATGGGTCACCTTTTAGTGGCTAGTTATGAAATTGAAACAATAGAATCATATAAATAAAAAGTTATCTAACCATAATAAGCTACCAAGATCTAAATATCTACTACTTTAACCTAAGGTTGCATCCAAAGGCATTTCAATAACATCAAAGCATCCATCTAGATATCATTCAAGGGAGAAGGGAATGAATTATTTTACATACACTTCATAGGATGGAAAGTTCATTTTTCCATGCACACATATATTTACATCTTTTACATCTAGATATTTCTCGTTATTTAGTGCATCTTGCAAATGACCCACCTATGGAATGATTGTACACACACACAAGCGAGAACTACATAGAGTTTGAAATGTAATGCAGTTCCTAGATCGTAACTTCACTTAGTCAACTGACTTCGAGGTTAGTCTGAATCCCCATTTACATATTTTTTATTTTTAGGATTTGATGTGTTTTTGGTTTTACAGGTGCTCTTTCTCTTTGCAGGTTTCAGTGAACTCAATGATCAATCACTAACATACAGGTGACTTACGACAACATTTAGCGAACATCTTTTGACCCTGTAAAATTTAGTTTCTGAGGTTCTATGCAATCACAGAACCTACAAAAGGTCTTTAATGCCTAGGTGCCCTTGACCAAGTTTAGGCACCCTAGTCCAAAAAATTCAGATGGTTCTCGCTTTATTCTCGAGCTTGGTTGCAATAACCTACATTCATGTTCCATCATTCTTCCATTTCAACACAACTTTAGGATTATTACGAAATCAACTAAGTATCTTATCCCTTCTCTTGCACTTAGGGTTTTAAATTCAATTGCTTATTGCTTAGGTCAGATATGTACTTCATTGCTACATCATTTCATTATTACTTTGAAATTAGAATTTCACTTAGAAATTTCAATATTTGTTAAATCACTTTACCTTCTTTCCTCTTCTCTTATCAATACTCTCAATTGAATTTTCTTCTTCCTCTCCACTAAAGACCTTATAGGCCACTTATCTCTCTTTCTCATCGCTAATTCAACTTCTTGAAAAAATTTTGACTTCACTTTTTCCACCAATGCTAACAACTACTCTATATCATTCCTTAGCTCCCTTATCTCTTGTTCCATCCTCTCTCTCTTCTTTGTTAACTCCTTCATCTTTTCTTCCTTCCTCTTTTTCTCTCTCTCCTCTTTTTTTTTTTTTATGGAATAGGAACTTGAGCAATCCCTTTACCATCTTCACTTTCTCTTCCTCCATTTTCTTTCCTCTAGAAATTATTTTCCATCTTGCTTGAGTCTCACCTAGGTTATTTTTCACACCTAGTCTCTTGAAATTCTTTCTTACGTACCTTATTTTTACTACTTCTTTTTTCGATTCTACCACTATTTTTTCTTCCTTCTCTTTTCTCTCTTACTTCTTCTCTTATTTATTCTTTCAAGGAGAAACGTGCCAAAACTTCATACAAATCATATAAAATAATCAATCTTGTTAGCTTAAAAAAATTCCCTTCCTTAAATCAAGTTTTCAAAGATTCACACACACTTTTATATTGGATAAGTGCTCAAGATCTACCAGTTCAAGATTGCACATGTGAATGATGCGAGAAATGAATTGTACCATGACAAAATAATGTAGTCATACAAGACTACAAAAATATGAAAATGCAAGAGATATAATTGTGATAGCACAAAAATAGCTCCAACTCAATACAATCAAATATAATAATGCAAGAGATGTACATATAGGAGGTGAATGTGTAACCTCCTCCTAGAATCATGGCAATCTCCACCTAGAATAGTGGTAACCAACAACTAGAATGGTGTATTCAAGTGGTGACTAATACCTAGAATAGTGTAGTCAAGTGGTAACCAACACCTAGAATAGTGTAGTCAAGTGTACACCTAAGAAATAATATCCCATAAGTGTATGGAAACTCCAAGTGAGGTGGAATATCTCGAGTAGGATAATACAAATAAAGCGAGGAAAATAAATCCTACACTAGTATTGTATACAATCAAAATAAAATTTTAGGAGAAAAATTCTCTGATACCAATTGATGTAGAGGATGAACAAATTTAAGCCAACAAACCAAAAACTAGATTCATGATCAATAAACAATGCAATTCTTCTTTAAGCTTCAATATGCAAATATATGCCAAAAGGCCAAAATTAATGAAAATACTGATACAACGTCTATTTCTCTACTTCAAACTCATCATACACTCCATTCCATGATATAAAATTCCCGATAACTTTCCTCAATGAAAAAAGAACTTATTTTATCAATTTTACCTTTCACTCCAAATAGAGGTACTAACCCTAAAAACATGAAAAGTTTATAGTCTAGAACAACTCACAAAGAATCAAAAGATTATGGACACATTTTTAGATACCATTTTAGGCTTCATAGCATCTCAAGAATTTTTAGACTTTGCAATTCAACCTATCTCCTTCAAATATCTTAAGAGAAGTAGAATAAGAGGATTCTAACTATTACGAATTTAATCAACCAACACACTTAAATATTAATATAAACCATAAAACATTAAATGTTAAACATTATGCAATGTAATAAATAAAATTAAATAACATATTAAGCAATTAATACATACCAAAAGTAAGAACACAATGACACGGTGTTTATAGTGGAAAACCCAAAATAAGGTAAAAACCACTATGAAATAACCTTTTATTATCCAAAACCAAACTTACATCTAGTAAATTTCACCTCCTCCTTTCAACTCTAATAAATAGGGTAAATAATATTCACCTTTGATATTTATTTTTGAACATATCAAATGAGGACCTAAAGTCCTTTTTATATTAGGCGATCGGGTATGTCTCCCGACCCACCTTTTTAACCTTATTGGTTGACACATATACCTAGGTTTATAATATTTAATATTAGAAATATAATCATTTCATGATATTAAATATTTAAACGATGGTATATACCTAGGTTAGCATATTTAATAATATAAATAGATATTTCATATTAGTAAATATTAACCTATATATTAGTGATGGACCCATATACATGAAGGGTTGGCTAGAAAAGTTAATCATTATGTTCCAACAATCCCTCTTAATATTAAGTGGGATAACATAACATATTCCAATAGATTACCTGCCCATGGTACACTACAGATTTACAATCCTTAAACCATAAAGTTTTTAGGCTAACATATCGGTTGAAGGAATTATAACACCTTCATCATACTCAAGTTACCTTTTGGTAAAAAGCGATCTGGAATCCCAAATATTATCCCATGGTTAGTGGCTAGGTATGATTTGTGAGTTTTACATGTTCTCGTAGGATCTCATAAAAGGTTATTGACCCCAAGCATATAGGAGTCATTTTTAACCAAGGACCTCCTTAACAATATGCTTAGATCTTGTTTACCAAGTAAACTCAATAGTACTAAAGAGTTTATCAAGATCATCTATAAGATATTTCTACACTTCTTTCTAAAAAAGAAGTCGAGGAGGTATACATGCCCGAAGATATTTTTACACTTGCCCGAAGGTCTTTTTTTACACTTTCTTGAAGGTCTTTTACAAATGCCCAAAGGTATTTTTACAAAAACCAAGTTCCATTAGGAGGTGACATTTTCATGCACACTCCCCTCAATGGAAACTCTGACAATCCAAGTTTTTCATGAAAGTGACAAAAATTTGTAGCACTCAGGGGATTTTTGAAGATGTCAACAACATGTTCTTTAGTCGGCATGAACTTGAGATCTATCTCACCACTTAGCACCTTCTCACGGATGAAGTGTATATGTATCTCAATGTGCTTCATCCTCTGATGTTGTACTAGATTATGTGCAAGAGCTATGGTGCTTTGGTTATTGCAAAACAAAGGAACATTTCCTGGATCCTTCATCTTTATCTTATCAAACAATCTCTTTAGCCATAGAGCCTCTTTTGTAGCTTCTATTGCACTTCTACATTAAAGAGATAGAAACAATTGGTTGTTTTTCATTGCACAAAGTAATGGCACCTGCACCAAATTCAAATATATAACCAGAAATAGATTTTTTATCCAATACATCACCAACATGATCGAATCACAAAATCCATATAAGTTAGCATTTTCATTCTTAGTATAATGCAACCCATAATTGATTGTTCCTTTAATATATCTAAGAATCATTTTTACAAGATTCCAATGATCTCTATAAGGTTCCTACATAAACCTAGAAGCAATTCCTACTACATAGGAAATATCTAGTCTAGTTATAGTTAGATAAATCAAACTACCAACTAACTACCTAAAAGTAGGATCATCTTTTTCACATGCAGGCTTATGATCAATATTTAGTCCAACTTCCATTGAAGTATAAAATGGTTTACAATCAATCATAATAAAAATTTCAATACATTGGTTGCATATTGTGTTTTGAAAAAATAACAATAGAATGAAATACAGTCATACAAAGAACATGATGTGAGAGACCTAACTCATTCATTTTGAAGTATTGTTTCAATTTCTGTTTAATCCTATGAATTAAAGCAAAATTGTCACCAGTCATAAGAAAAACATATATACATATAATATAAGAGCCTTCTTGCTTAATGAATATATTATTGTCAGAAGAATAATTAACAAAACCCAATAGTTTAAAGAAGGAAATAATTTTCACATACCAAGCTCTAAGAGCTTGTTTTAAACCATACAAGGATTTCTCAACTTACAAACATAGTTTTCTTTACTAGTTTCTTCAAATCCTTTAGGTTGAAACATGTAAAATTCTTATTTTAAATCATAATTAAAAAAGTATTTTTCTTATATATTTGGTGGATTTCCCACCAAAATTGTGTGTGCAATTGAAAAAATTGCCCTAACAAGTATGCATTTTAGCTACGAGGGAAAATGTCTAAACATAATCAATAACGTGTTTCGAGTGAAACCTCTAAAACAAGTCTAGCTTTATGTTTGTTAATACTACCATCAACATTATATTTTACTTTGTATAAACACCTAGACCCTATAATACTTTGTGGCTTAAGTTCATACAAAGTAATTAATGCATGGTACATATGATGGCTTCGGTCATTTTCCTAAGCTTACTAGGATTTGAATTTTCCAACATAGATTGAGCCCAATTTAATTTCTTAGCTAGGAAGATAGGAGTTTCAGAAACATCTATAGCATCAAAACATCATTATGACCATTTACTAAATCAGAATCAAAACCATCATTTAGAAGCATTTAATGAAGTAACTTCAAGAGAAGAAAACAACACATGTAAACCTTTCACTAGATTATATCTAGACATTTCATATAAGCTTCGATAATTAACATGTACTAACCTTGCATGCCATAGTTTTGAATTATTCATGCTTTGGTATATAAAGCAAGATGCGAAGATAAATCATCAAAAATATACGAGACCATTTCTTCGAGTTCCTTCACTATTATACTCTTATTACTATCCTTGCTATACCAAGTATCCTTCATGCATGGATTCTAGTTGTGTCCATACCTCTTTCAAATGTTCAATATTACCAATGTGTAGAAGGTACCCATCATTCACATTGCACAGAATTATAGAAAGAGCCTCCTACATTAATTGCAAGAATGCATTCATGTTATCTATAATTGCTTAATGACCGGTGGGAGTAACCTCATATCCAAAAATAATTGTCCAGAGTTTCCTCACCATAAATTATGTTTTGACCCAAATGTTGTAGTTAGTTCCATTCAAGATCTGGGTTTTATCAAGGGGTAAGTGCACAAAGTTGGGTGGCCAAAAGGGGGTCATAAGTGGATGCATTTTTCTGAAGAAAAAAAAAATTCAACTTGTACGAGCTTTTCAAAATAGTTACACTCAAAATTGGAAGATGTTGTAGAAATATGAATCATAGCATTTCGATTCTAGTTTCTAAGCTACTATATTTTATTGAAGACATATAAGTTTAAGTGGTTCAAACAACTAAAATACCATTAGATGCTCCTATTTTTGTTAAAAAATATAATAGAGTGACTTTCATGCCCCCCACCATTTTTTGAGCACCACTTAGTATTTTTGAAAACCCTTTGATACAAAGATAGTGGGAGCATCCAGTTTAGGCTCCATTTTTTTAGATTTGTATAACGATTTTTTAAATTTATGATTTTTCTAGTACAAAAATTTAATTTTTGAAAAATAACGGAACTCCGACCATGCCCCCTAACTACCTCAAAAAAATCAAAAATTAGATTTTTTTTTAATATGTATAGAATTATTCCTAGTTTGGGCTAGTATAATTTTTTTAAAATTTCAATCACCCAAAAAAATATACTCCATGAAAGATAGACATATTTACACTTTAAAAAATAGCTATAGAAAGGAATAATTAGAAAATAAATAATATAGAAACCTTATATTAGTCGAGAAAATTTGAAAAATTATATTTTTTTAAAGAAGAAACTCTGCTCTAGGTCGTGTTATAATTTTTTAAAAATGGATTGATTGTTTTATTTTGATTTATCATAGAGGAAGTGGCATTTTTATATTTTCTTGCAAAAACATGTTTTTTTATGTATATACACGTTCATGCCTCGGATAGGGATCCAAACTGCAGATCCCAAGCCTTGAGACATGGCTTGGAAAAAGAGAAAATAAAAATGTGTACGCATTATAACACGTATGCATTTTTCTTTGTTTATATATTGTGGCCCCCAACGTCCCTTTCATCTCTTTCACGGGAATTCTGCAAACATTCTATTTTGTCTATAATTTTCTCTACATTCTTGCATGATTTTTTAGTAGTTCATTTTGTCCCATACTCCACCGGTTGATTTTTTCTAATCACAGTGCAATAAACATCGAGTTAAGGACAAGAAGAAAGTCAAGAACAAGACACTAGAGCAATTGGAAGAGAAGCGAATAAATAAATTGAAGATAATGTAAAAACTTTGAGCAGGCAAAGTACATCCACTATACCAAATGTAGCTAATGTATTAGAAAATGAGGATGAAATACATAATGAAAATGTAGAGAATAATGATTTTGCAATGAATAATAATTTTACAATGAATAATGATATTGAATTAAATGATAATGTTGGTATGGATGAATAAATTGATATGAATCCAATTGTTGAATCCTTACTCGAGTCTAATCCAAATGTTAACCCCAAAATTTGTATGAAAACATTGAATGAAGAAAGTAACCTTGTAAATGAATCTTCACCTCTAAGAACACCTCCTTCCATTTTGCGAAGAAAACCAATTCACTTAATTGAAATTGATGAAAACATTATAAAACCAATGCCTAACAAAATGTCTAAAAGAAATGCGAGAAGAAAAGCTAGTGGAATTTGGGATAATTACTTCGAGAATTTAAATGACACACAAAGATGTCAATTATTTGTTACATTGATGAAATTAATTAAGATGAGACTTATAATGAAGACCCTAGGGTTAAGAACATCTAATGTTGTTGATAAAAATGCGTCAATTGTTGAAAACATACATAAAGCATACCAAAATGTAGGTGGAAAAAGATGCACCAAAGATAGTAATACTACACAAAGTGTGCACATACTTATTGTATAGTAAGTGATAAAATAGTTAATAAATACTTGATTAGAAAAACAAGCAAAGTGCTTTGAAGCTAAACAGAAAAACACTAATGAAAGCAATAGAGAAATATGTAAACATCTTGAGTCACCAATAACACCGACTATTGGGCTTTCTCTAGCAAACTTCCATGAAAAGAAAAAAATAAATCTGATCTTCTAAAAGAATTAATTGTAAAATTTTGGAATAAGAACACAAGGGTGTCACCGAATAGAAGAGATACACAGAAAAAGAAGAATAGGTTCTTGTAATCGTGAATCGTGTGCAAAAAAAAAATAGATATGACTCAAACAATTGTTCTCTAAGTTTAAGAATGAAAATCCACAAATTAACATTAGCCAAATATTCTTTGAAATGAGAAAACCCTTTTATGTGAAAATCAATCACTCACGTACCACTTGTTGTTGCAGGCATCATGTTGAATTTTCAATGCATTATGATATTTTTTTCAAATACGTCGTGTTTTGCATACTGACATCATGTTACAGGAGTGTGGATTAAATGTCCCACAAAAATATTCAAGGGAATTTATTCTAATAATATTTTGTGAAAAATCAACAAGACAACTTTTTTATAACAAAGCGTGTTTGGATGGAATGTGCAATGTATGCGATGGCTTGCCAAATCTGAAAAAGTTGTATCCATGAGGAGAGTACATATTCAATAGGAAAATAATTGGTTGATTTCACTAAATATAAATTGGCGGCATATCAACTAAAATATGGAAAAGAATCTAAGAGGTGTGAGCTTGTTAGAAAACAATTACATGTATCAGAATATATGGTCAAATTCAAAGAGGAAATTTTTTATGAGTATGCAAGGCACACACATAGAGCTCGATGGTTGGATGAACAATTCAAGTTAAGAAAGGACACATTACCGCTTGGTACTATTGTTTCAGTAGTTGACTTCATAGAGAATTACACATTGCAGCCACAAATGGAGGTTCAGTCTCAATATTATAACTCAGTGCAAGTTTCTATTTTCGTGCATACAACATTCATGCACTCTTCTTAAAGCACTAAGCAAGATCAAAAAATATTAAGAGAGTATCATTTCTACATCAGTGATGATCGGACACATTCTACAAAATATATACAAGGTTGTTTCCAGGTGTTTTATGCGAATTTGAATGAGAGGAACATTAATTTTTATCAACATTACATTTGGTGGACAACCGCACATCATAATTCAAGAATGCACAGATGTTTTATTGGCTAAGTAGGATACACAAAGAAACAAATGTACAACATATTTGGATTTTTACTAAGGCATGGCATGGAAAAGGAGAGCATGATGGTGTAGGAGCATGTGTGAAAAGAGCACTTACAAGAGAAGAGTTAAAGTTCAAGGATGGTGCCAAATTTACAGATGCAAAAATATTGTTGATTGGTGTGTCAAGAATATGGGCCACAAAAATCAAGAGAGATCAATGGTTCATAGGTATTTTTTGTTGATAAAGGAACAACATTTGACAAAATTTGAAGATTGTATGACAATTGCGGGATCAAGTGATATGCACTCATTCTCGTACTTGAGATGCAAATGCTTATACTATTTATACTAGGTGCATGATATGTTTTTATATATCATGCATTGATTTTACATGGAATGAATGTGAGTTACAGCAGTGGGTGGATGAATGGACTTGTAGACCTCTAATTCCACTCTACACACATCAAGTTCCACGAGCATTACAACTTACAGAGTCTTTAGATCAAATGACAACATCACCGACTTTGAAAAAGTATCGATTTAGTGTAACAAGGTACATACATATATGTACATGCCATGTTTTAGATTTATAAATTATTAAATGGTCAACTCTTAATGTATTTTAAATTGACTAAACAGTTTTACTTTGTGATACATAGGGCACGTTTTTGCAGTTATTGCGACGAAATTTAACGAAGAGGGAACAAAATACTTCTTGTCTCATTGTGTAGAGGGAAAAAATTGATTTCCATAGTCATTGATGGTGAATACCTTGAGTATCCCATTGGGTCAATGGTAGTCACTGGAACTTGGCTTCGATGATATCCTATCAAAAAATCAAACATTTGGTTGTTTGAAGACTATGAAGTACATCGGAAGATACTTCACTATTCACATTTGGTCCTTGTAACAAATATTAAATTGATCAAATATCGAGATCAGCCATCAAAAAGAATCATGGAAGGTTCATGAATCGATCATGAAGAAATTCTTGCTCTTTATCAAAATATAGTTGATCCTTACGAGTTCATTGGATTGAATTTGCAAAGGTATGTTCTTCATGAATTTAATTTGAATATTTACTTAAATGATTTTGTTTAAATTTTGTATGATTTAAAATTCTATTTAATTAATTATTAACATGTTTATGTAGGTTAGTGGTGCCAAAAAAGCTTCCACCTTCATGTGGTTGGTGTTGATCTACGTTTTCACTTTCCTATCCAAATGAGTGTATGGGTAATTAAGAAATATTGAACAACGTTGAGTATACAAGGGCTTAGTACCTTGGAGATGACGATGGATGATACAAGTGAAAATTTGATATCAGACTCCTCGGTGTGATCCCGAAAACCTGTAGTTCACATACACTAGAAAAATAATGATTAGAAATTTTAAGCGAGGTTTCTGACAAAGCAGATCCGGGAAGCGTTAACTTCCTCGGTGGCTGTCAACCCCCATGCGATAAGAATAATAATACAATAGCATCCAAAATAGATAACATACAAATTGATGAAAAAAAGAACCTGGATGATACCGGTGTGCAGACGGAATTACTGATCTGATGCATGCAACATGAATCTCATCACATGAACCCAAATCATGAGTAGAATGTCATGGAAATTCCACGTGTTATCACCAAGATAGAATAATAATGATATTATAAAATAACTAAAATCTCCCAGCATTCACCTGAATTTTCTAACTTTTTCTTCCTCCCAAATATGGGGAAAAAACCCATATTTATAACTTAGATGTGAGGTTAGATTGAGGTTAACAAGTAACCGGGGTTGAGTAGAGTAACCTGAGTTAAGAGACCTGATGTGATCACGTGGGGACCATGGCTTGAATTATTAGATGGAGTGGGGAGCATGATTGACATGGTGGGTGAGATAAAAGATTCCATTAAAAAAGGGGGTGTCGGAGAGGTGTATTAATACTCATGGATTAATAATTTGTGGAAGATGGTGATAATATCAAAAGTTGAATTATCAAATGGGTCTACATGGAGCCCATTTGATAATTAATTAATAAAATGGATAGGATTTCATTTAATTTAAGAGAAAGAGATGCGAGAATGGAAATAGCGTGAATGTGAGATGACTGAGGGTGCTATACCCAAAAATAGGTGTCTACATTTGCCCCTTTTTTGAGTGGTTTGTGACAACAAGCCATGAGACAAAAACAAAAAGGGTTAGATAAAATATGTTTCTGAAGATAGATGAAGACATGACCAAAGGCAAGATTCCTTAGGAAAAAAAGATCACAATAACAATAAAAAAGTATGGCAGTGACTCTAATATCACATCGATAGAGGAAAATTACGGTCTCAACGGAGAGACAGACGACAATTTTCTATAAACTAGTGAGTGGGTGAAGACCACTACATTATGGATGTAAACCAATATGACCAATGGGTCATAGGAAAACATCAAAATATGTGTAACTGAATGCAAAAATGTGCGCAATCCTTTGTTTGCAAAGCATCGTGTGAAAAATCATGCATCTGAAAATGGATGAAGATCAAGATAAAGATAAGGGGAAATAAATAGGTAAGGTATGAGGGACCTGGAGAAATAAGAAATAGAGAAAGAGAGGAGGAGAAGATGGGAAGGAGGAAATATAAACAAGAAGAAGACGAGATGAGAAGGGAATAGAGATTAGAAGAGAAGGTGAATGTATAGAGATAGTAAAGAAGTAGCAGAGATAATAAAGAGGAGAAATGGTGGGAGAAAGAAATGATGAAGGACAAAGAAGAAGACAAGAAAATGACAGAAGAAG
This sequence comes from Taxus wallichiana var. yunnanensis, assembly GCA_018340775.1. Lineage (NCBI taxonomy): Eukaryota > Viridiplantae > Streptophyta > Pinopsida > Cupressales > Taxaceae > Taxus > Taxus wallichiana. The sequence continues at coordinate 213,491,728 of CM031234.1, read as the reverse complement.
GGATGAAAGGGAGATGGAGATAAAAAACAAAGGGAAAGAAATAATGGATCGTGAAAGAGATGACAGAGTTGAGAAAGAGAAGTTATGAAGAATATTAGAGAAGGAAGATAGGAGAGATAAATATGTATAGTAGGATGGAAAGATGGAGATGAAGAAGATGAAAAAGTTAAAGAAGATGGGGGAGGAGGTAGAATGGAAAAGAGAAAGAAAGTAATTATGAGTATTTAGGAAGATAGGGGTGGTAGAGAAAGAAGTTTAGTATTGGGGAAATGAAAATAAGAAGGAAAGAAGATATGATAGAGCCAAAACAGAAGAGAATTGAATATGAAATGAAATGCATGGAAATGCATGTGGATGGTGGGATGATTAAAAAGATGGAACAATGCTAGTGAGTCAGGTTATCAATGGAGAAGTAAGATGAAAGTGTGAGGAGAAGAGGAGATGAAGATGATACAAATGAAATGAAAGAAAACCACCAGTAGAAAAGAGGAGAGGACAACAAAGAAAATGATGCAAAGGCAAGATGTGATGAAGAAAGTAGAGATATTGAAAAAGGTGAAGGGAAGATGAGAAGGAAATGTAGACACCTAAAATATGCTTACGCTAAGCATTTCCTCCAATTCAACTGATTGATGACACTTTGTTAATCAACCCTTCTTCACTCCATTCTTGGATGCCCATTCACAACACCCTCTCAGTCATATTCCTCCTATAATCAACTTGTTTGACTAATATTTATCTTATTAGCTAAACATTCCTCCTTTTAACCATTCAGAACCTCCATAGTCCTCTCTAGACCACTTCTATTGGCTTTGTAGGCTATCTATTAGTCATAATTGGTTATCCAGACTCCTCCCAACTCTCAATGAGTCTCTACTCACTTGCTAATCAAGTTTAACTAGCCTAAACCCTAGTTAACTAGCCTAAACCAAGCTTAAGTAAGCCTAAAGCATGTTTATCCTAATCTAATCTAAAAGTACTTTTGAGCTTTAGTCCCACATGCACCCAAATTCCAATCTCTCCCGAAAACTATAAATAGAAGGGCCACCCCTCCCTCTCAACCTTACACCTTGTTTTCATAACAAATCTCTCTCACATTTGGAGATATTGGCATTAGACCTCATTTGCATTAGCTAAGCTAATAGGAATTTGATCTTGGCTATCCTCCATTAAAAGAGCTTCATCTTGCACCCATGATAGGTTAGTAATGGAATAGATAAACTTGGCCATGTATCCATTTAGTGAGATTCATTCACCCTCATGGAGTAAACAACAAAATTGATTGCTTAAGTCTTTAGTAGGCATATTTTGTTAAGATTTCAAGAATAGAGGTTAATGTTATTTGTTAAATTTCTTGTTTATTTCATTTTTTAATACCTGCAAATAATATTCCTTGCTCATTTCTTATCATATGGTCCATTAAGGGACTTTGCACAAATCTTTGGGGTCTTACTCCATTTCAATAGATTTTGCAAAATCTTTCATTGAACACAGGAAATAGAAGGGGAGGGATGTTAAGAGAAATCCTCTGATAATGATTAGAGGGCACAAAAGAAAAAAGGAAGGAAGAGAAAATGGAGGAGGTAAAAAGGAGTGAACCGGTATTAGTAGAATGGGGATAAACAAATTTTAGGAGAAGTCCACCAATAATTCTTAGCGTGAGAATAGAAGATGATGATGACATAATTTTAGATGAACAATGATAATGACGAGTAAATATGGTGATAGATATGGGGAAGTATTCTAGAAAATGGACCGGAAAGAGTAAAGAAAGGAGGGCTAACGATATGTAGGAAGATGAAGGTGAGGAGAGAATGTAATGGATGAGGATGTGGATGAAGATGAAAGAAGTAAAGATGAAGGAACAAGACATAGTAAGAAATGGTATGAATTTGTTAAGTTAGATTTCCGAATGAGGGATGATGGAGATGATATTTGAGGAAGTTTGAGATATTTTGTGCGAGGAAAAGAGAAGGGAAGACAATGTATTTATGGGGAATGAAGACAAAATACAGATGGTGTGAATGTGAAGTAAAGGGGAAAGGAAAGAAGAAATATCATTCTTAAGAGAGGCTCTTAAGTAATATCACCATGCCCTATGAATGGTTAAGTAGGATTGCCAAGCCGAAGAAGAAGAAGAATGCTGAAAATATTGAGCGGTGTATACCAAAACGAAACAGGAAATGAAAGGAGGTGATAACAAGGAAACAAAGGAGTGTGACATGAGTGGATGGAGGAATGCATGTTGTGTAAGATGGAGAGTGTAAGGGGAATTTGTGATTATGATGCCTATGTTGCATGAGTGATGATGCCAGAGCGTTAAGAAGAAGTTATGGGAAGATGTTTCTAGTGTTGAATGGAATAGAAAATAATGGAGGAGTTTCTACAGTGGCAGGATCTTAAGAAAGAGATGTATTGTGATTAAGAAGCCTGCATGAAATGGGTGGTTAAGTAGGATCGTCAATCCAAAAGAAGAATGAAAGGGAAATGGAATGATAAAATAGATGGCAGTAAAAGGATATTAAGAGAAAAACACAAAAATAATGGCCCAGGTGGAGGACATGTGAAGTATTGAAGAAACAATGGAGAAGGACAAAGTGGGTGAGAAGAGCAGTGGAGAATGAGATGAGTTGGATTTTAGGAGGAAATTGGGTTAAAAAAGGGAACCAGGAGAAAGGAACGGTCAACGAGACATGATCATGAATGAGATCTTGTTCGAATGATAGGTCTACCTCAAGTAGGGTTTTTGTGCTGCGTGGGAAGTTATGCATATGTGCCAAGCTGGGGATGAAATGTATGTGATGATGAAGAATATGATGTCAGCGCTAGATGAAAAACAAAAATAAGAGCGATGGGAAATAAAATTGGTGGATGATTGTAGAGAAGAGAAGGATGATGTGAGAGAATGGATGGAGAAAGATAACATTGGTCATGGTGGAGGATGAGAAGTCTGTCGGATAATGAATGCTACTTGAGAGATAATCTCAAGTAGAATTCACAAACTACAATGGAGATCAAGTAGAATTCCCAAACCAAATAGTGTATTAAAGAGAGTGTGTAGAAACAGTAACAAACTTCATAGATTCATGGAGGATATTGATAGGGGACATCCTTAAGAGTAAAAAAATATAGATGCAGATTTAATGATATAAAATTTGATTATAATTGTAATAAAATATGATTTTGATGAGATGGGTGTCACATAACCATAGCAAGGGCCATGTAAGAAAGTTATGCTTTTAACCGGATAAGAGGTAAACAAGAAAAGGTACTACTCAAAGCATTGCACTTGCAGCCGATAGCAGGTGTTAGTACATAACTAATGAGATTTGATTATATCACAAGACCAAGAGGAAGATATGGATGAAATATTCTCATAATCTTAATGTCGACATGACAAAGGATTTGAGATGTAACCTGTATGCGGGAAGAAGGTTCTCCAAATATGGTGTTCCTTAAGTCTATGCCCTAGCTTTGGGAAAGGGAAAGAAAAGTAACAGAGAGTTGATCAATGCGGGAAGCTTTCTAAATGTCATAACAAAAGAGTAGCCATCCTTCGAGGGTATGGTCTACTATATATACAACATAGATGGTGAGAATGATAGCCATCCTTCAAGGGATCGGTCTATTTTAATACATAACGTAGATGACAAGAATAATATAATAGTCGTCCTTCAAGGGATTGGTCTATTTCTTTTGATTTTGATTTGATTTTTGATTTGTATATGTATCTTTCTTTTTTTCTTTTTTTTTTTCTTTTGGATGAACATTTGTCCTTCAAGGACCAAATCTGTTTTTGGATAACTTTTGACTTCTTTTTTCATGCATGGATGTTAGCTTTACATGGGGGAGAGCTGGGGATAGCAAAGTAAACCACTTAGGAGGGGATAATGATGGTATAGGAGACACTCGATACCCTTTACATGACTATCATAGGAGAATGAGAGGGTGATGGATGTAATGATTATGGGGTTCTCACCGAATGGGATAACTTATCCATATTGAATATGTTATAAGTAGAGTTGTTGTACTTATATTCAAGGTCATGTCAAAGTAGTGATGGTAGACCACATAATTCATAACATTACCATGACAAATGAAAGTGGATAATGGTGGAGAGATGGTCTAAAGATAAGACTATGCTCATAAGTGTGTGTACTAACAATAGAATGGCCATAAGTGCAAGGCGTTAAGGGGTTTGATCTCTAGTTTACCATCAGGAGAGGCTAAATAATAAGCCCTAGACCCATACTTATGCATGATAATATATGGTTTGATCCAATTGGGAGCAAATTTTTCTGTTGGATCCTTGATTAATGTTTCATCTAAGATAAGATAAGATTTTTAGCAGGGATGAGTGAAGGTATAACTATGTGCTACCCTTTCAGAAGTAAAATTATGACCACAATGGTGGATTTTGAATAAGATGGAATGGATTAAATAGAACATCGTGAGATAGATGAGATGGAATCTATGTGTTGCTTTTAAAAGTGAATAAACAAGAGAAATATATGCATCACATTGAGATGAAACATGGCCACAAGGGTGGACTTTTGTGAAAAATATGGTCCTTATCGAAGGACAAACATGGCCTTAATGGAGGAATTCAATGAAAAAGATAAATATAGTCTCTTAACGAAGAGACAAACATGGCCACCATAGTGGGCTTAAGATGAAAATAAATGGTCTTCTAAGGGATCAATGCAAATGGCCACAAAAGTGGGCTTCCAATGAGATGAATATTTGGATGGGATTGGTTTAGATTAAACATATTTAGATGAGGTAAATAAAACAATGTACAGGATTAAAATATCCCAAAGATGAAAGGAGAGTTATTTAGATATGAAATGTATTAATCAGATAAAGATGAGGGGATGTGATTCCCTAGCAAAAGAGATTTTATTACTGTATGAAAATTAGATGTGGATGATTAGGTAGATGCATTGGGGATCATAGGAAAATAGTGTTGATGAATAAGGGAGGACCTTCTGTATGAGTAATAACATGCGAAGGAGAGATGTTAATGAAGGATGGAGGAGAAGACTTAGAGACTTCGATAGATGTGGAATTAGTTGCGAGATAAAATGGTAGAGTGACAATCCTCAAAAAGGTCTTCTCTTTCAATGAGGTCATGGATGACAGTTTGAAGAGATTTACAATGCTCAGTGTTATGACCTAGGGTATGATGGTAGGCACAACTGAGGTGGGGATTAAACCACGATGGCCTCTTACTATGTGGGTTAAATTCCTTGACAGGTGGAAGCGTAATGGCAGAAATTTGTAATAAGTGTTGAAGGGTTTCTGCATATGATTCAATTGATACATTAGTATATGTACTTTTTGGGAATCCTTTAATGTAGATCTTGATGAAATTGCTTGGGGTGTGGTTGTATGAGCGGTCTTGGAGGATTGCTTCATGTCATTCCACAATTTTGATTTGAATCTCAAGGGAATGTTGGATGTTTTTTATTTGGTTTGGTGGAGTGATTGTGATGCCTTAGATGGAGATTGATGTTGCCCCAAAACAGATGATGTATATTTGGTATTTGTAGATGAAACATCTATCTTATTTCAGGGACACACAAGACATCGTTGTGAAATTGTACCAAGGATCTTAGAGTTGGACGGAAAAGAAGCATTCTTGGAAGGGATGATACTGATTTTAGTTGAAGGATCTAAAGGTTGTGTTGTATTTGATGTGGGTGACGATGTTAGTGTTTTCATGGTGACATCTCACAAAGGTTGGTTTGTTGGGGAGGAATTTGTAGATGAGATGAGAGGGTTATCTAAAGTTTTTGTAAGTTGTGGTTCTGTCCAAGATTCTGCAAGAGATGTGGAAGAAGAGGATGATGTTTTTGACACAATTAAAAGGGTGGAAAGAGGAGTTGAGAGAGAATCAATAGATGGTATGATAGGTAAAGGGGGAATAAATGTGGATGGGTAAGTGTTAGAAAACCCAAAGTGGATGAGGATTCGAAAGATGAGTTATATTCATTGTGGATGGGGAAGTATGTTCCCCTTGTTTGAGGAAATCATCTTCCTAAATGAGGTCATAGAGGATGGTCTAAAAGGATCTACATTTATCAATCTCATGACCTGAAACACGATGATAATAAAAATGCAACTGGATTGAACCATGGAGGTTTACTACTATAAGGCTCTCAATGTCTAATGGGAGGCAAAGATGATCATAGAAGTGTGAATTAGATGTTGAAGGATATCTCGCGCAATCAAGGTGTCAAAGGAAGGTAGCTCTTATGCATTTTAAGATCGTTTTTACTTGGATTAATACGTGGAAATTGGGGATGTCGGTGTATAAACCAGTATAGATGTTGATGATGGAGATGGATTGCGTTGTAGTTTTAACGTTTTAGTTTCAGTTTTAATGTTAGTTGATGATTTAGGGTCACATGAACTAGACTGAGGAGGTACTCGAATAACTTTGATGGAGAATGAAGGATCCTCTTTAAAATATTCTTCACTTGGAGGTGACATGGTTGTGGAAGTGTGTGAAGAATGAGGGGACATTTGCATTTGAATAGATGAGGTCAACAGTGCAGATGTTGAAGTGGAGGAATAGACTGGTTTGGTTTGGGAAGGATGCATCCTTCCTTAATGAAGTCCTGAACAATGGCTTGAAATGCTCTGTAATGTCTGATATCATGTCCAGGGGTATGATGATATGTGCAAACAAGGCTAGAATTAAACCATGGTGGCTTCTTACTACCGGGGTCAAAGGCCCTAATAGGTGGAAGTGTGATTGCAGAAATTTGTAACAAATGTTGGAAGACCTCCGTATATGATTCAACTGAAACATTTGGAGGTGTTGTGTCTATGTAGAATCTCTTGGTTTTGGAGGAGTGGATGTTTGAGATAATTCAGATGTTGAGGACAAAGTTTGAGTATGTTCGTGTCTTGATGGCTGGAATCCATTTGTGATTTTCATAGTGTTGGATGATTTTAGTTGAAGGGATTTGGGGTTGGATTGTTTAGAAGAAGGAATATTATTTTCCTGTATAAGAGAATTTTGAGGTAATATTTGAGAGATTTCATCCTTGGGAGGAATGACAATAATTTCTACTGGAGGATCCATAGGTGGTATTGCTAGAAGCGTAGGAAGAAATATTTGTTCATTGGAATTTAAGGAAGATGGAAATGGATTCAATGACATTGATGTGGTAGAAATATTATTCACAATTGAATCCATTTGAATTTCTTTCAAAGGTTCTTCAAATGATGTAGGTGGGAAGAACAATGTGGATGTGGTAAGTCCCGGAATTGGGATTGGGTCTATGGTTGGCATTATGGGTAAAGATGGAATAGATGTAGATGATGTATTGTATGAGGTATATTCAGATGTAGAATCAATGGTGGATGTGGGAAGAGGTGTTGAGGTGAACATAGATAGGACCGAGGTTAGTGTGGGGGTGAGGGTTAATGGATTGAAGAAAGAGGGAGCTTCTAGTGAGGTAGGTACGATGATTGATGAAGAAGGTATATCTGTGGATGGAACTGAATTTATACCCACTATGTATAGTATTTATGGTGTGGGCATTGGGAACTTGCGATGTAGAAGCAGTGGTGGTTTGACTTATTGAAGTGGGTGTATGGTTTGGAAATGGTTGTTTAAAAATATCTAGTGGTTGATTAGGTGAGGCATTTGGATTATCTACATGAAGTTCTCCTTGATCGATGAGTCTTTGGACTGAATCCTTGAAAGTATGACATCTCTCTATGTCGTGTCCTCGGACTTGATGGTACTTGCAATAGTGATCCTCTCGATACCACATAGGTCATGGTCTAGATTTGTTAATAGGTTGGATAGGCGGTAGTGTGATCAAGTGTGTTGTTATCAATTTGTCAAAGATGGCACTGTATGATTCTCCTAAGGGAGTATAATTGGGCATTGGTCGTGGAAATCGTTATTGAGTTATTATGGTAGATGTCAGGGTAGGAGATGATCTAACAATGACGGCGTTGGTAGTTGTCTTTGATTTATCATTTGATATGGATGGTTTGACAAATTCAGTTTTGGCTTATTGGTCTTTAATTTTAAATGCCCTTGTTCTAAGGCACGTGTCTCAAGCTTGTGGGCCATGGTAAAAGCCTCTTCAAAAGTGTGAAATGATTGGATTTACAAGGTTGAGGAAATATGCTTAGTGCAAGAGTGCGTGAAGAGCTCAATGAGATCAGTTTGAGGTAGTGGAAAAGATAATTGATTTATCATATTGCGTCATCGTGCGATGAAATCATGATGGATTCATCTTTGAATTGGTGGATAGTATACAGGTCATTGATGGTTATTTTACGTGCAATATTAATGGAGAAATGCTCAAGAAATAATTGTGCAAGCTGGGAAAAAGAAAATATGGAGTACTGGGGAATATTATTATACCACTCTAAGGCGGGGCCAGCCAAAGACATGGGGAAAGTATGAAGCATCAAGTCTTGGTTGTGTGCAATGAGATAACATGTATGTTTAAATGCTCTGAGATGTTGTTGAGGGTCCTCCTTGTTAAACTTGGTGAACTTTGACAATTCCCAGTGTGGAGGATATGGTTTCATGGGCATGGATGGATGGATGGGTTTATTACATATCTGTTCATAAGACAATGTGACTTTGGACCCTAACGTAGCAGCCTCTAGGTTGGCTAACCGACCTATCAAGATTTGCATGGGGTCATTAGGAAGTGCCTATTGAGCAGTGAAAGGTGGTGGTTGGACTTGCGTATGTGTGGGTATCTGAGGGACTTGGTATGGGTGAGTGTAAGCTATGTGTGATAGTTGAGGTGGTTACTTGATAGAATGTGTGTTGGTGGGAAACAAGGGCATGGTATGATTTTTGATATTGTGCAGGTTGTTGAGGTAACTACTGAGTGGGGATATGGGTATAGGTGGGTTGATAGACTAGAAGTGACACTTTGCATGTTGCAAAGGTATTGTTGGAGGAAGTTGAGAAGTAATGGTATAGACCTATGATGTAGAAGTAATTTATTGTTCGGATAAGGGATTTGACACATGGGATGGTTGAATGAAAGTACCAATCACCATTGGAGCTATTGTAGTGGTAGGGATGACAGTCATGATAGTTGTGTTGATGTGAGAAAGATTGGGCAAAATGGGCATGACTACATGGGTGGTCTGGTGTGCCGATGGGTTGGTGGAGGATGATGTAAAATCATGTAAGGCCAGGGAATGAGGAAATTCAGAACCAGTATTATAAGGATAGACCTACTGAAGTGGTGGGCCATCTAGAGGAAGGTGTATGTATCTTCTTAAAAGATAGTCTTGAAGGGCCACAGGGTTGGCGTCAAGAATTTTTCTAAATTCTGGGTCCCCAAGAGGGAAGATGGAAGTACCAATAGGCTCTGATCTGACAGAGGGTGGAGTGGCTAGCCTAGATGGGATGGAATGTTGGTCTAATGCCATAGTGTGGGTGAAAGGTATTGAATGAGGAATATTAGTGAGAGAATGGGTGCCTATGAGTGAGATAGGAAGAAACATGGATGATGAAGTTGTTGATGTAGTGATTGATTGGGATGAAGCACTGTGTGTGGTGAGGTTGTGTTCCATCTTTTTAGCAGTGGATCGAGTGATTACGGGCATAAAAGGAAATTATTGTTATATCAACAAACAAGTGAGGCAAATAGTTTTTTTAGTTTTTATTTTTAATTAAGAATACATGTGTAAAGAGAAAAAAATGGCGGGGAGAGGACCTAGAAGAAGGTAAACTATGTTTGGTTTCAGGTAAGTTATGGCTGGGAAATGTCTGAAACAGTTCTGTTGGGTGATCAAATCCCAATCAATGAACCAGGTGCAAGGAATGTTTCGATGTGTTGATTAATTTGTGAAATTTTAGGTAGTGTGTGATGATAGGTGTGATGCAAATAATTAACCCCTAGTTACACTATGTGAGCAAGTAGAATGCACAGTTCGTTTTACTCCAAAATTGAAATATGAAATTCGATGCTGACAATCATCCAAAATACCGACAATACCATGCAGAAAAGAGAAAATAGGGAAAACTAGAGAATACATGTATATCACTTTTCCTTTTATCTGACAGCAAGTTGAGCCAAGTGTAAGCTTTAAACAATCTGGAAAGCACCTTTTGTCGTATCCAAGTAAAATGTTTGAAAATGATAATCAATGATTGGGAACATCCAAGGATCTTATGACTACAGATGAGATTAACAAGCGATGATTGGTGATGTGGTTTGAGTTTAAGATTTTATCTTTGATAGCGCAATCCTGTAAAGGCAAGTATGACAATTAGTGGATATGACCCAAAAGAGATAAAAAGAATAAATAAAAATAAACAAATTATCGGGATTAGTCGAATATAAATTAAATTAGACACTAAACAATGCAATGACTATTATTAAGTAATAAAATAAATGATGATCTAATGTGAAAATAATGTAAATCGTAATACAAAATGCTAGACATGAAAATGTGATAATCAAATCAAAATAATAAATAACGACACACACTATATAAATGACAAACCTATTTTAGACTTATTAAAAATGAACGATAAATGAATAAGATAATAATTAAGCTCCTAGACAATAAACTACATTATCAAAACCAATGTGAATATGTGTTTATTTATTTAACAACTTATCAAAATCTAAATAAATTTCATAAACAAATGTTTATTAACAAAATAAAATATATTTGAACGTCCGATGTCAATAGATGATACAATGAGATAAAATGTCTAATCGATAGGACGGGAAAAAGAAATATCTTATCTAACTTCGTTATTAACACCTCCTTATCTACTTTTAGATACTCCAGAGTTGGTCCTACTGCACATGGATATAGCACTTCATATGTACGATGACATAGTGAGAATCACCAAAAATATAAACGATAAATGTATATAATTGGCTATGGGTTCTCCATGCAGATTTATAAATGTGTTCTAAAGAATTGTGAATCAATTGCTATAAGATGCAAAGCTTGCGTGGATTTGCAACCATGCTAAGAAAAATTTCCTCCCTCTCTCTATATCCGGTCTTCTATTTTTTTTAATCCAAGCTTGTTTACTTTTTGAAAAATTCCATGGAGTATAGTGAGGATTTGGATAATGGAATGGATTCATGGGGAGAAGGAGTCGGTGAGGTGGGAGCTCGGGATAAGGGAAGTGGAGAGCTCGGTGTGGGTGGATGGTTGCGTTGGATGTGGAGGACTCCATGGGAAGTGGGGTGGAGTGACTGAGTAGAAGGGAGATCCGGAGAGGGGTAATAGGGAGTGGAGAGGTCGTGGAGATCTGTGGAAAGGGGAGTGATTTGGTGAGGATGGGTCATGGACTGAAGAGACGATTAACTCATTCAAAAGGAGCTATGGGGTGTAGAGGTGGTGAGGATGGGAATGGAAAACCGTGCAAGAGCTCAGCAAGCGGTGGGAGAAGATTCTACCAAGGTAAAGGAGATGGGATTGGCATCGATGAGGACTATGGGAGCCAAGGTGGAAAGGTGGAGAGAAGGGATGTGGGAAGGAGTGTGGTGGTGGGAAAGTTGGATTTGGTGTGGAGGAAAAGACAAAGTTAGTGGAAGAGAGATGGAGTGGGTTTGGGATTTGCAGATGGTGAGGTGGGATGGGGAGACGAAGCTCGTCGCAGTGAGGATGGAGCTCGAGGATGATCGGAGGAAAAGCTTAGGAATGTGCATAGTGTGGATGGATGTCGATGTGCAGAGGTGGCCGAGCTGGCCAAGTGGAGAGGTGAGGAGATACTTAGGCCAAGTTGGTTGAGTTAAGGAAATTAGGGGGTAGTTTTAGGATAAAACTTAATCATTTTTTTTCTTTTAATTTTTTTATAATTAATGTTATTTACTAAATGATAAAAACAAATTTAATATTAATTATAAACAACCAAATGAATTTTTTTTGAAAAAAACAAAGGCTACATACCTTGAAGTGATGACAAAAATGACTATAGCATTTAGCAATGTACAATCGACTCGCATCACGCAAAGATTTCAAGCATTTGCAAACAATAGGACAAAGAGAGAACCAAATGGAGATGGAGAAAACTAAGAGAGGATTTCATAGAGGGCCCTAACATGGAGGTCTCGGATCTGACAAAATGTATCTAGGTGCCACGGAGTCTGAGAAATCACCCATCGAAGATATAGTGTGTTTTGGCCTCATGGCTCTTAAGGGACTACTCCTAGACAAGGTATCCTGAAAGCACAAGGAGCGTAAGGAACCAAAACAAAGCCTCCACTAGCATTCACCGACACCCCGACGTGTTGGCATAGTTGGTTTGGCCCCACAAGCTTCGCTTGCAAACTATAGTGTCTCAAAACCGCATACATTGACTCGTGATCGCAATATTTCACACATTTGCTAACAATAGGACAGGTGAGAGAACAAAATGGAGATGGATAAAACTACCAAAGGACTTTTTATATGGCCTTGACATGGAGGTTTTGGATCTAATGAGACGTCTCTAGGTGTCACGGGGTCCAAGAAATCACCCGTAGAATATATAACGTTTTTTGGCCTCATGGATCTTAAGAGACTATGCCCAAACGAGGTTGTCCGAAAGCACAAGGAGCCTAGGGAACCAAAAAAAATCCTCCACTATTGTTTACCTGGCCACCCCAAAATTTTGGTGTATTTGGTTCGGTCCCACAAGCTACTGTTTGCAAAATACAGCATCTAGTAGCCTTACACTGACTTAGACTACACTATTTCGCACGCTTGTAAATAATAGGACAACAAGAGAAACAAATGGAGATGGATAAAATTGTGATAGGATTTTGTAGAGGGCCCTGGCATGGAGGTATCAAATATGATGAGACATCTCTAGTTGCCATGAGGTCTAATAAATCACCCATCAAAGATATAGCGTGTTTTGGCCTTATGGCTCTTAAGGGACTATGCCCAGACGAGGTAGCCCGAAGCACGGGTAGCATAGGAAACAAAAACAAAGCCTCCACTAGTGTTCACTAGACCATATAGATGTGTTGACCTAGATGGTTTGGTCCCACAAGCTACCGTTTGCAAAATACAACATCTAGCAACCTTAAACTGACTCAGACTACATTATTTCGAGCATTTGCAAACAATAGGACAGCGAGAGAACCGAATGGAGATGGAGAAAACCATGAAATTATTTCATAGAGGGATTCAACATGGAGGTTTCAGATCTGATGAGACATCTCTAGGTGCCACGAGTCCAAGAAATCACCCGTCGAAGATATAGCTTGTTTTGGACTCGGGGATCTTAGGGACTATACCGGATGAGGTAGCCCGAAAGCACAAGCAGCGTAGGGAACCAAAACAAAGCCTCCACTAGTGTTCACCAGGTCATTCATATGTGTTGGCCTAGACGGTTTGGTCCCATAAGTTATCCTTTACAAAATACAACATCTAGTAGCCTTACACTAACTCAGACTACACTATTTCACGTGTTTACAAACAATAGGACAGCAAGAGAACCGAATGGAGATGGAAAAAACCATGAGAGGCCTTCGTAGAGGGCTTTAACATGGATGTTTTGGATCTACGAGACGGCTCTAGATGCCACAAATTTTGAGAAATCACATGTTGAAGATATAAGGTGTTTTGGTCTCAGAAATCCTAAGAGATTATGCCCGAATGAGGTATCCTGAAAGCACGGGGAGCGTATGGAACCAAAAAAATCCTCTACTAGCATTCACTGTGCCATTTAGATGTGTTTGCCTAGACATTTTGGTCCCACAAACTACCATTTGCAAAATACAACATCTAGCATCCTTACACTGACTCATACTACATTATTTCACGTGTTTGCAAACAATAAGACAGCGAGAGAACAGAATGGAGAAGGAGAAAACCATAAAAGGATTTCATAGAGGGCCATGACATGGAGGTATTAGATTTGACGAGATGTCTCTAGGTGCCACGGAGTCTAAGAAATCACCCATCAAAGATAAAGCGTGTTTTGACATCGTGGCTCTTAAGGGACTATGCCCGCAGGCGAGGTAGCCCAAAGCACGGGTGGAGGAAACCACCAATGTTTAATGATATTTCCTTAGGATGCAACTATGTAGACTATGAACTTATTTTTGTTGGGGAGACCACCAATGTTCCAACTGTTCATTTTGAAACAATGAATATCTTTAATCAAACAAAGAATGAAGAGCTTGAATTTTTTTGGACATTACAAAAGGTTGTTTGTGCCCAATAAAATTCGAAGGCCACATAAATTTTCATTCTTCAACTTTAGATGACAATGAAGATCATGAAGAAAAACAATTAGGTGAAGATATCACTATGATTCAAGAATAAATGCCTCCCTAAAAGTCATAAAGATTCAATTTGATTACCCAAAAACATCTGGAAGAACTTAAAGAGAAGATACATGCGGAAGAAAAGGAAAAATGGGAAGTGTGGAAGGATCAAAACTTAACTGGAATGGAAGATCTATGTGATGTTGTCGATAGAATCATGGATAATCTTAAGGACAACATGCCAAGTTGATTATTTTTATTAATCCCAACTGCTTCAACTTCACAAATCAAACTAGGTAGTTCCAAAAGTAGCATACTGGCAAGAAAAACTGCAATGAAGTATTGATAATTGAGCCTAAAACTTGTTTAGAATTGTAATTTATTTTTTGATTGAGCATTCACCCATAGTTTCTTTTTTGAAGGAAGAAATTCATTTTATATGTGAGAAATAGAATGTTGATTTAGTCTATTACTCTAACTATTTAGGTTAGATTTTTGTAGTCATTCAATGAAAGTTTGAATCTCTTTAGTACTAACATGGAAAAATTTTCAAGGCCCTATGAAAGCCTCTCGTGGTTTTATCCATATCCATCTGGTTCTCTCGTTGTCCTATTGTTTGCAAACACGTGAAATAGTGCAGTCTGAGTCAATATAAGGTTTTCATACGCTATATTTTAAATGGTAACTCATGGGACCAAACCATCTAGGCCAACACATCTAGATTGCTTGGTGAATGCTAATGGAGTCTTCATTTTGGTTCCCTACACTCCTCGTGCTTTTGGGCTACCTCATCCGGGCATAGTCCCTTAAGATCCCTGAGGCCCAAACACGTTATATCTTCAACAGTGATTTCTCAGACTCCGTGGCACCTAGAGACATCTCGTTAGATCTAATACCTCCATGTTGGGGCCCTCTATGAAATCCTCTCGTAGTTTTCTCCATCTCCATTCGGTTCTCTCGTTGTCCTATTGTTTGCAAAGGCATGAAATACTACAGTCTAAGTCAATGTAGGGTGTCAGACGCTATAGTTTTCAAATGGAAGCTCATGGGACCAAACCAAATACACCAACATGTTGGGAAGGCTTAGTGAATGCTAGTGGAGGCTTTTTTTTTTTAATCCCTACGCTCCCGTGCTTTTGAGATACCTCGTTCGGGAGTAGTTTCTTAATAGCCACGAGACAAAAACATGTTATATCTTCGACATGTGATTTCTCAAACTCCATGGCACCTAGAGACATCTCGTCAGATCTGAAACCTCCGTGTATAATCCCTATATGAAATCCTATCGTGGTTTTCTCCATATCTATTCAGTTCTCTCATTGTCCTATTGTTTGAAAACACGTGAAATATTGTAGTCTAAGTCGGTGTACACAACGTTAGACACTATAGTTTGCAAACGAAAGCTCGTGGGACCATACAAACTACGCCAACATGTCAGGGTGGCTAGGTGAATGCTATTGGAGGATTTTTTTTGTTCCCTATTCTCCCGTGCTTTCAAAGCTACCTCATCCGGTGTAGTTCCTTAAGATCCCCGAGGCCAAAACATGATATATCTTCGATGGGTGATTTCTCAGACTTCGCGGCACCTAGAGACATCTCGTTAAATCCGAGACCTCCATGTTAGGGCCCTTTAAAAAATCCTCTCATATTTTTATCCATCTAAATTTGTTTCTCTCGTTGTCCTATTGTTTGTAAACATGTGAAATAGTGTAGTCGAGTCAATGTAAGGTCATTAAATGTTGTTGTAGACACCTAAAATTGGTTACCCAATTTAGTGTCCCCGGGTTCGTTATCCTCTCCGAACCCTGGGCACCTTTATATCACCACTTCTCCCTTAGGATATTACTTAAATATTTAATTTAGAGGCCTATCCTAAGTTTGCTCCATGCCATTATATTTCATCCATGGTTAATTAAACATTAACCATGTAATTTTGTCTTCTACATTTATTTCAACTACTTATCTACCCCATATCAATTTCCAACCTCCCGTATCATTTTTATCTATCCATACCACCTATTTCTTCTCCCTAAAACCATGCAGCGGGATTTTTCGTATTTGAGTTAGAGGGATAATATTCTTATCCTTCCAATTCATTTCCTTTTCGCCACTTTGGGAGTTTGTTCCCTTATCGGTGCCGATTTTTCTGAGCGGCGCCAATTTTATCTCGGTCACCGCCGATTATAAATTTATGACCTGAGATCCTCTCTGGTTAGATTCAAAAGAGCTGGTTGCCTAGAGATTACTTTGTCTAAGTGATTAAAGAGATTATTAGAGAAAGAGAGTGAGTTTTGTGCAGTTTAATCCTGAGAGGTGCATTGTTACTCTATTCACGTATCTACAGCTCTTGTGGGTCTCCACATCTCTCCTGGTCATCAAAAATCATCAATCAAGCATTTTTCAGGTATTCTTCTTTGTTAGTTTCTGTAATCTCCTTTCGATCAACACCAATCCAGTCCAGTTCGAATCCGATTAGTCTTTAATCAACACTAGTTTATCCAAATCGGCACAGATCGGGCCTTTCTTCAGTTTCTAGGTTAGAATCCATCAATTTCTACCTCGGATCCCCTTTTTCCATCTTCAATCTCTACTTTCTAATCAATATTCAGTAATCTGGTATTACGTCTAATCTATTTTTCTTAGTTTGCTAGCTTCTTTTACTTTTTGGCCTTCATGCGCTCGGTGTGTCCAATCGACACCGATCACTTCCTGATCGACACCGACCCAAATAATCGACATTGATCGATGCTGACCCAAACAAATGATGTCAATCATTGTCCGATCGACGCCGACTCACCTGCGAAAGATACAAAATTTAGGTAACACAATTTTAGCTTTGTTTTTACAGTTTCCTGCTTTCTTTCAGTTTTTGCTGTGGTTTTTACATTCTATCTGTTGTTTTTAATCAAAAAACCTAAATATCTGCTTACATCTTTTATCATGTATGTCTTTATTCTTGATTGAAAATGTGAACTGACATCCGCCGAGGAAGCTCATTACTTCACGAACCCGCTTTCCGAGCAGTTCACCCATATATTGTCTAACATCATCTTTTTCTGCTAAGGATTTGTGCATCGTAGGTTTCTTGGATCTACTTTGTGGGATTGTTCATGTGTGCCCATCTTGTCTCCATCGGCATTCTCTCCATCTATGTCTACGGATCTTATCCAATCTATCAGGTATCAATTTCATTTGAGTTTTTCAG
Organism: Taxus wallichiana var. yunnanensis; assembly: GCA_018340775.1. Classification (NCBI taxonomy): domain Eukaryota; kingdom Viridiplantae; phylum Streptophyta; class Pinopsida; order Cupressales; family Taxaceae; genus Taxus; species Taxus wallichiana. The sequence goes on along the minus strand of CM031234.1, from coordinate 213,474,295 downwards.
GGTTTTTGTGTTTAGTTTGGTGCATTAACTTGGAAAAGTAACAAGCGTGGAAATTCTTGATCTACATTCTCGCACGCTTTGATGGTATTTGAACCTAAGTCCCTTATTGGTAAGTTCATTTCTTTTCTAGTTTTGAGCTTTGTTCTTTTTCTTCACTGATTTTCATTAGTTGCTCTTAAGCATTCCCTTTCATCATTTTGGTTTTGCTTCTTTCATTTCTAGATTTGCAAAGTTAGGTCCCTTCTTTTTACAAATCTCAATTCCAATTTCTATTTCTAAGATTAGTAAATTCTTCATTTGATTTCAAAGTTGCATTCTTGATTCATTTCTTTGTGCAAAATTGTCATTTCCTTGAAAGTTTCCTAGTTTCTTAAAATAGAAATTTCCTTTCCACTAGTATCTTGTTGGATTTGTTTGTGTGTTCTACTTAACCCTGTTTTTGGAGTGGTTTGCTTGTTCACGGGATTGTTCGAGGGGAAGAGCTCAACAATGCACTTTTTTGAAGTCCACACATGACTTAGAGAGCTAAATCTACGTGTATTTCTTTTTGCGGTGTTTTCTTCCTTTTAAGAACTTAAAAGAACTTGTTTGTTTGTTTTTATCACACTCAAACACTTCGGTTTGATGCTTGAAAATAATTAATCGCATTAGGAAAGAACTTGTTTGACTTGTCTTCATTGAAATCAAACACTTCGGTTTTAGTGCTTAAAAAGAACATTTTCTTTTTCATTTATGTTGTATGTTCTTCATCTAGTTTTCTAAATAGGTTGGAAAATTGATCAAAATCGTTAGTGACACTATTTGATTTTTATTTTTCACCCTTGCACACAAAGCCAAAATCACCAGGTATAAAGCATTTAAACAAAAAATCCTTCATTGGCCTCACCTACTTGGAAGTGACATCCAAGAAGAAGAACCTACGCGGTACTCGGGCTGCGCTATAAATTCACGGAAGTTCTAGTATATATTGGCAAAGAACCCGACTCCCTTATCATAGCGGTGTGTGAAGTGTGGGGGTAGGCCCCTATATCAAGCCACATACCAGTCTTTTACTGAAGTGCCTTTAGGACTCCTCACTAAAACATTCCCCAAACCATCCTTAGTTTGGCCAATTGAGTAGTCCCCGTTCTAAAAGCCTTTCCAAACATTTTCTTTCTTAAAAGGCATGAAAATTTAAAAGAGATAATCACCTACGCTGCTTGAATTTTTGTGCATCAGTTAGGTCAATCTTTTTCTATGTTTTTGCTTGTTTATGACAGTCATCACCTGGTCACAATCTAGAAAAATGGCTCAACTGGCCTCTTCTTCATCCGAGACCACCACTAATGTGGATGTTTCAGTACCCCTCGGTCTTCTTCAGGACCGTTGTTAGTTGGTTCCCCATCTTGGTCATATAATCCTTTCTATCATCCTAAAGTGATCCCATCATGACCAGCTTCCCCCAGTCCTTTAGAAGTGTCATCTACTTCTGATATAGAGTATGTTCCTCATGCGAAGATCCTGAATTTTAGGCACTCCTTAACCACAACCTGGTAGCCCTTATGGACTATCTAGTGCATAAATCTACTCGCATATCTGATTAGGGACCACCAATCCAGCAAGTTTACGATTATTCTCATGAGCCATCCCAGGATTTCATAGAACAGTTAGCATGCTTTTTCTCACCTCGAACCATGAAAGAAGGTGGCGCATCTATGCCTCCTTTTTCTCTTCCACCGACCATGTTGACTAGTTCTCAAATGACCTTGCCTATCCCTAGTGCCACGGCTACCTTGGCTACCCCACAACCTACTTTTGAGAGGCCCTCTTCTTTAGCTATGATGAGTGCGTCCATGCTCCCACAAATTGTTGTTAATTCTTCTATGTCGTCTATTACATCTCAGGGTTAGTATCTCTCTATGAACCAACCCCTCCTACGAGTCAGTTGGTTCCTCCTTCTCGTCCTCTAGCTAGTCTTTCTTCTAATGCTCCAATGATAGTGACCTTTACCCATCCTTTGGCGTCAGCACCCCTAATAACCAATCGGTAGTCAAAAGCCTCATTCAGAGTTTGTTTCCCACTATATCAAATCAAATCAACACCCAGATTCCTCAATCCATTCCGATTCAGTCGGCAAGTGTAGGAGCCCACCAATCACGAGGCTTCATCTTTCATTCAACCACCTTTTTCTCAACCACTTATCATCTCACACCTATTTATACTCGGGATCCTTCATAATAAATACCATGCCGTGTGTCACCTAGAATGCCTGGTTATTCCTCTTATCATCATGTTAATCAGTAGATGAATCCCCCATTAACGCCTCAACAAAACATACCATTTGCTTCTTATACGGGACATACCAACATGCCCCCTCCTCAATTTGATGTCATCCAACTTCTTTTCAAGAAAATCACAGACCTAGAAGCCTCCACCAAAGGGGCTCGTCCTTCATACTCTTTTGAAGAAGTATGTAATGAACTGATTCATCAATCAGTGGCTTTTAAGCCTTATCCTCCCCGATGGGAACTTCCTAAGTTCTCAAAATTTCATAGCCGGGAGGATCCTCAACAACACTGTGAGCATTCAAGCATGCTTGCTACCTTATAGTCCAAGACTAGGAGCTTATGCTCCATACCTTTCCTATGTCTTTAGCGGGGCCCTCTTTAGACCGGTATAATAACATACCCCAACATTATTTGTTTTCTTTCTCTCAATTAGCTCAAATTTTTGTTGAAAACTTATCAATATACATCGCACATCAGATCTTGATTACAGATCTTTATAACATTCATTAGTTCGATGACGAGTCTATTACGAGACTTTTTCACTTGTTGGAGAGGGATAACAAATCAATTGTCTTTCTCCCTCCCTTAATCTCAAAAAATTGAGTTGTTTACTCGATCTTGCACTAATCATATTTCTTCCACTTTAAGGATTCAGGACCTTTCATACATTTGAAGAAGCCTTTACGATGGCACGCAAGCTTGAGTCTCGTGCCATCAAACAAGGGAAGCTAAAAATTTGTTCCAAGCATAAACCATATTTTTCTCGGTTTATAAAATCAAACCCTTCCGCTTATAAAAAGACAAGAATCATGGGTCCACCAATGCTATCATATTAAAAACATCACGAGATGATAACACTTCTAATAAAACACATCGGAGAGACTCTTCATATTCTCAAAAAGGACCTCCCTCATCATCTCGATCTTTTACTTTGTTGGGGGAATCATATGCTTCTATCTTAGAAAAATTGTTGGAAGTTCACATGATCGAACTTCCCCCTATTAGGAATTTTGATGAGAGCCAAGAACAACCATTCTGGTATCATGAAAATGACTTTTTTCATTATCATAGAAGAAAAGGCCATGACATTGAACAATGTCAAACCTTCAAAAACCTTGTCCAAAAATTCATTGATAAAGGTGAGCTCATTCTAGATAATCCAAATGCTCCCCAAATCAAGCGCTTGATGTTTTTAAACAGCCTTTTCCAAATCATTCCCGAACAACGATGCTTTAGGGTCTCAAAAACCAAACACTCATACTATCAGCTTCATTTCTACTAATGGTTCTTCTTCTAATTCTAAATCATCCACAAACACATCGACTGAATCACAACTCTCCTCTGCTTCTTCAAATTCTGAGATTCCACCATCCTCAGATGGTCCATCTTTGAGTCTTCCTTTATTAGAAATAGAATCATCTCCCTCTACCTCGCCTTCTGATCTTCCACCTATACCTGAGACAATGTCATCTTCATCTGTCTTGTCATCAGATATTCTTTCGATGCTTGAGTCATTTACATCCCTTCAAATCCCTACTACAGATACTTCTACTTCTGTCGCTCCCATTTTTGCCGCAATGATGCCTTTGGTTAATGTACCCATAGTTATACCAACTTCTATGCCTTCGGAAGTGTCCTCAATCTTAACCCTTCCTGTCACTTTTCCTACAGTAATTACACCCACAATTACTACATCTGAAGTATCTTCCTCACAAGAGACAACTTCTTCATTACCTATCTCTTCCACTATCAGTGCTTCCTTTCCTATTAAGGAAACATCTAAACAGATAGCATTGAAACCTATACTTCTGACTCCTAGACTCAGACATAAACAATTGGAGTTTAAGCCTAGGGTCACATCATTGGTATCATCTCCTCTACTTCCTCCGAAATGGTTACAATCACCGTATGTGGTCAAAGTTGTCACCATCCCTGAAAAGGGAAAACCAATATTTCAGACCATCAAGACTCTTGGTGCTTTCCCTCAAAAATCCCTCTCTACACCTCATAAAAGATTGGATTTATCCACTAAAAAGACATCTTCTTCTACAACATCATCTTCACCGGTGCCTCATAAAGTGGATTTACCTACTAGAAAGGCATCACCTCTTTTATTAGAACCATCATCTTTGTCACCAAAAGTGAAGGTACCCTTTATGCCTCCTATCAAATATATTTTGGGAGCTCCTCCCCCATCTAAATCAGTCTTATCTAAATCATCGTCTATTGCAGCCAAGCAGCCTTCTTCATCTCCGAAGACCAAAACACTTGTCACATCTTCATCATCTTCAAAATCTATCTTAGGAGCTCCTCCTCCACTAAAATCAATCTTGTCTCACTTACTTCCATCTCAAGCACCTAGGGTTGCTTCTCCCAATGTCCAAAAAAGCAAAATAGTCCCTAAAAAGACTGTCAAACCAGATATGTAGGTTCATTTACCTCGCAATCTGTTAAGGCTAAAGAGGTGCCTTCGTCATATCTGTCCTCATCTTCATCTATCGGATTCTATCCTAAATTCCTTTGCCAACTTATCCAATCTTCAACTATATCTCTTCCTCCGATCAAACCCTATAATCCCAAGGGATTAAAACCTTTATGGTTCAATTTTGATTTGATTTGTGCTTACCATCGCACTCTAGGTCATGACACTAACGGATGTAAAGCCCTTCAACTGCTGCACAATGACCTCTTGGAAGAAAGTGATATTCTGTTGGAAGAGGAGGAGGAACAAGTGTCTCTTGTCATCCCAACTACATCTGAGCCTAAACGGTCTACTCAGACCTCTAATTCTATTAATTTCACTTTGGATTATCTTCCACCTTCGCAAATTGACACAATTCATATCGTCGCTAGAGCACAACAATATGATAATCTATCATCTTCTACTGACCTCTAGACCACGGGTCGTCATTTCTGCTACCCCCAAGGAGTTCCTCCTTCCTCATCAGCCCCGAGACCTCGGTCTCTATTCATTCTTCACCTTGGGATTAGATTCCCGTGTCACTTGGTTGAGGAGAGTGTTATGAAACAACTCAACCATGCTCACCAAAATTTCTTTTTGACCTCATTCAATCATCCCCCAACATCGCTAGGCTCGATTGATAATTTGCTCAGATCACAGGTGAATTGAGATGAGCCCTATCCTTTTGAGATGGTTTTTGGATTGAATAGAGCGTCAACCGCCATCTCCTTTGAGGATTCTGAAATTCCTCCCCTTTCTTCTGAGGATTTAGAGGCTCCTCTCTTTATCATAGTTCAAATCAATAACACTATGTTAAAACGCACTATGATCGACAGTGGTGCTGCACTCAACGTCATTTCCTCCCACACATTTGAGAAACTTAAGTTACCAAAGAACATAGTGTCACCACCACCTTTCTCCCTTCGATCATTTAATGATCGGGTTGGCGATTTTTAGGAAATGTGGTCCTGCCCATTCGGGTAGGCAAGAAACTGCTTCACGAGCTTTTTTACATTGTTGAAGGAAAATTCCACTACAATATGATCCTCAGACACTCTTGGATCTGTACAATGCACTGTGTTCCATCAACCCTCCATCAATGCATAAAATATCAGTATGAGGGCAAAATCTATACTCATCCAAGAGACCCTTTTCCGTCCGCACAATGTGACATGACCACAGGGTCTGTCCCTCCAAAGGAGAACACTTGTTCTCCTAACGAGGCTTCATCCTCTTCCATACTTGCAACAAAACTACTAGATCTACAAAATCTAGAAGAAATGTTGCAGCGTTTTCACTAGGAGAGCTTCCTCTTCTCTCTTTTGACGCCCTTCTCAAACCTAACGAGTATGGTAGGCCAGATAAACAACCTAAATATCAACCAGATCTTGGTCGCATTGTCACCATTGGTCTACCCAATCAACAGACTAACTTCATTTACGGTGGTCTTGATACACCTCACTATCATCCGGATTCTCCTCCTAGAGCCAAACCCTATTCGGCAGGGTTTGATTGTCTACAAAATCCCGTGTTCGTAAAAACTTATCTATATCAATGCATGTGGAAAGGCTTTGGCCTAGGAAAGTATGAACAAGGTGTGCATGACCTCGCGTCCATTCCAACTCTTAAACCACATCAAAAATTTGGTTTAGGGTTCAAACCTCTCTCGAAAGCCACCATCACCATTCTCGATGAGCCTCTTTCCATTGAGGAACCATCTTCTCCCGTCAGGTCGGAAGCATCACTTGATGTAGATGACACCATTTCCATCCCACCTAACTTTTTTTTAGTCAATACCATTTTCTTAGGTCCACCGACCTAAAAATAATGGCAAATCCACTTCCATACCATTAGTCTTCCCCAAAATAGTTGGAGATGACTCTCCCACTATCAATATTATCCACCGTGAAAATGATGATTTTTTACTTACCTATCTAGGGGAAGAGGATTCTTATCTTCCTAAAACCATTCCTTTTGACACATCTACGCTTCTCAATGAAGCCACTTTCAACCTTAACATAGGGACTTCTAAAGACCCTCGCATCATTAAGGTATGCCAATCTCTTAACCCACAGGAGTTAGGAGACTTCACTGCCTTTCTTTCCCACCATCGCCAAGAATTTTCTTGGTCGTATGAAGATATTCCAGGCCTCAATCCTAAAATCATGGTCCAAAATATCGTTACTCTTCCAGACATCAAACTAGTTAAACAAAAACTGCGTAAGATGCATCCTCATGTAGCTCTCCTTGTCAAAGAAGAGTTGCAATGCTTGCTTTCTACCAACTTCATCCAACCCATTGACTATCCACAATGGGTTTCAAATGTAGTACCAGTAACCAAAGCTACTGGGAAAATTTGAATTTACACCGAATTTCGGGATCTTAATCTCACTTTCCCGAAAGATGATTTTCCTCTACCTAATATCGACCAACTTGTGGATTTAACTGCAGTCACAAGATGCTTTCTCTTATGGATGGTTTCTTTTGGTATAATCAAATTCTCATCACACCAGAGGACAAGTATAAGACTTCCTTCATAACTCCTTGGGGGAATTTTTGTTATCGCATCATGTCGTTCGGTCTTAAGAACACAGGAGCAACTTATCAACGTGCAATGACCTACATCTTCCATGACCTCTTACATAAAATTGTAGAATATTATGTCAAAAACCTCCTCGGTAAGTCTAAACACCGTCAAGATCATCTTCTCATTTTTACGCCTCTCTTTGAGAGACTCATTCATTTTTTTCTTCGCTTAAATCCATCTAAATGCATGTTTGGTGTTCTCACTAGTAAACTCTTAGGCTTTATCATTTCTATTAGGGGCATTGAAGTCGATCCCAAAAAAATAAAGGCTATCCTCGAGATGCCTCCCCCTTCCAACTTAAATCAGCTCCGTGGTCTAAAAGGATGCCTTCAATCGCTAAGGCCATTTTATTTCACAACTTTTGAACCGTTGTCAACCTTTTCATCATCTCCTCTGTAAAATGTTCATTTTGAATGGGATGAGCATTGCCAAAAAGCCTTTAATGATCTCAAAGCTTATCTTCTTTCTCCACCTGTGCTTACACCTCCACGTGAGGGGGAGTCATTCTATCTTTATATTTCTGTGACTAACCATGCTCTAGGGAGCCATGATCTTGCATTGGGACACTAATGGTAAAGAACAAGCTATCTATTATATCAGTCGCACTCTTCATGAGTATGAAACACACTATTCCAAAGCTGAAAAATTGTGTTGTGCTCTCTTCTTCGCAACTTCTAAAATTCGTCATTACCTCCTTAATCATAAAACCTACATTGTTACAAGTGTCAATCCACTCAAGAAAATGCATGCAAAACCTTATCACAATGATCATATCACTCATTGGCTCATGCTCATGACAGAGTTTGACCTCGAGTTCATCTCATAAAAATCTATCAAGGGTCAAGTCATTGCAGATCAATTAGCTGATACTCCTCTATCGGACACTCAAGTCCCCCTCACTCCATTCCCAGATGAGTACATCCAACAAATTGATTTCGATCTATCTCCATTTAAAGTGAAACTCTTCTTTGATGGTTCCAAGTGTTAGCAAGAGGGAGATGCAGAGTTTCATCATGATTCCTCCTTGGGGTGCACCCATCCCTGTTGCACACAAGCTTAACTTTGAATGTACCAATAATATGGCTGAATATGAAGCTCTCATTTTAGGTCTTAAAAATTCCATTAATCTCGGTGCTTTCCATATCGACATCTTCGGTGACTCTGAGCTCATCATTAATCAAGTCACTGGAGTCTATGAGTGAAAAAATGATATCCTTCAAAAATATCGTGATATCGTTCTCTTTCAGCTTCAATATTTCGATAAATTTACTATCTAGGCTATTCCTCGCACTGCAAACCGATTCGCAGATACATGGCTTCTTTAGCCTCACTTATTCCACCTTTTACTAAAGACTCGTGACTTTATGTGGTTGTTCAGTGTTTAGACCAACCATCTCATCTCAAGTAGTTGACTTCAATCAACGCCATCACAACCGACACTCAAGATGAGTGGTATCAAGCACATTTTTGATTATCTATCCCATTCAGTGCTTCCTCCAGATCTAACTTCCAATGGTAGAAGATCTTTTATCCAATGCACTAACCGCTATACTATTCTGGGTAGAATCCTTTACAAACGTGGCTTTGATAGTATTTTGCTTCGGTGCCTCAAAACCCCTGACTCATCTAAAGCCATTCGGAGGTCCACGATGGTATCTGTGGTGGAAACTTTGTGGTTTGGTTGTGGCTAAGTGCATCCTACGTTTAGGTTATTATTGGCCTTATCTTAATCGAGACTACTACGACTATGTCAAGAAATGTGTCAAGTGTCGCAAACACGCTAATCTCACACATATCCCTAGATCATTATTATTGGCCTTATCTTAATTGAGATCACTATGATCGTGTCAAGAAATGGGTCTTGATCTCGTTGATCTCATCAATCCGCACTCTTTACAAAGTGACATCACTCCATCATCACCGCCACATAATACTTCACTAAATGGGTGGATGCTATTCATCTTTCATCAACCAAAGCTAAACCTATTGTTGATTTTGTCTATCAACACATCATTTGTCACTTTGGTTTTCCTCATAAACTCATTACGTAAAATTACAAGTCTTTTAAAAACAAATATTTACTGAAACTTTACGAAACCTTCTATATTAAACTCAAATTTTCTTCTCCATACTATCCACAATCTAATGGCCAAGCTAAGGCTTCTAATAAAACTTTGTGTAATATCCTCGCAAAGGTAACTAGTCGAGCTAGTAGGGATTGGCACTTACACATCTCTTTTGCTCTCTGGGCTTATCAGACTAGCATTCATACCCCTACTGGCACTACTCCTTTCTCTCTCATCTATGGGTCTGAGGTTTTCCTTCCTTTGGAAGTCCATATTCCCTCTCTTCACGTCTCTCTTAGAGAGTTTGTCTCTGATGAGGACTATCGTCAAAACCGTCTAGCAAACTTGAGTTGTTAGATGAACATCACCTCAACACTCTTGAACATCATCAAGTCTATCTTGAGCATGTCAAGTGTGCTTATAACAAGCATTTGTAGCAGCATGACTTCCAAGTTGGTGATCTTGTTCTTAAAGAAAACCAAAATGTCACTACTCTGGAACGGAGTCAACGTGGTAAGTTTTCCCCTAACTAGATGGGACTATACACTATCACTCATAAGTATGGGTTTGGGGCTTATCGCCTATCTTCCATGGATGGTATACCTAAAATGGAGCCTTTTAATGCTTTGCATCTAAGGCCTTTCTACTATTAAAATCTATCTTACACGATTTTAGTCACAAAATAGATCTTTCATCCATCTGCAACCAGTCATGCATTTCGTAGTGACTTGGAACTATGTGGTTCTTCGCGTTATGTCTTTCATACCTTAAATATGAGTACCGCTGCTCTACTCATGGCATTTTCCTTACGGTTTGTTCTTTCTCATGGTAGGAATACCTTAATCACTACTTCATCCGCCCTAGGTGTTCATCTTGATCAAAACCACTTGGGGGCATGAGTACGTGCTCATACACATTTTCTTCCCCTCTATCTGATCTATCTAGTCTAAACTCATCTTCTTCCGAAGCTCATGAAACAAAAAAATGCTAAATGTACAAAGCTAAGGAAGGCTCATTTACCCCTGGTCATGTCCTCTTACTCTTCTGACTACTTCCGGAGGCTTCCATGTTGCTCAAATTCAATTTTTGACTTTTTCTAAATCAATCATCACAGTGCAAATGAATCATTACCGTTCATCTTTTCTATACTTATAGGTTTTCGGAGCGATCGGCACCGATTTTTGTGGTTGACGTCGATTAGGGGTAATCGACACCGATTGGATCCCATCGGCGTCGATCGGGGATATTTTGATATATTTTGTCCTCTGGTCCCACCAGGACGTGCTTCATCCTCATATGTTCTCCTATCTTACGCATGTGTCACCTGTCACACATTACCACCATCATTACGTCTTTCTTTTCGGTACTTGTACTTGATCGCCTTGCATAGCCTCACATGTGTCTCACTCGTGGCTCGGCTTTGCTTGTTATTCCCGCATGGGGCATCTCATCATTATATCTTTTTCATGTGCCACCCATAGCACACCTGTTCTACCTAGTCTGATAGTACTTCTATTACAAAGTCCACTATAGTGGCCATATGTCGATTTCCGCGGTGGCTATCCTCTCAAGGCCATCGCTTCATCCTTCTTGTCTAAGCGTTGATGCTTGGCTTGTTTATTTGATCATTGTTATGACCTTATTTTTGCCTTTCAGCACATATTTTTGGTGTTATCACCCATTCTCGAGTTCTTCCCTGTACATGGGTAACTCGCATTTTTTACAACCTAAAGATAGCAGGTCTATAGGCACTAACGTCATCTCATTCGAAGGCCGTCTAGTTATCCCTACTAATGTGTCAATCTTTGGTTGTTACTATTTTGTAGTCACCTTTAACTCACCATTCTGTAGCCACTTACGTCATCTCATATGAAGACCATCTAGTTTTCCCTACCAATGTGAGTTCCTTAGGTCACTACCTTTTTGTTTTTTACGTGCATCATCAATGATCAAATCTACCCTAGACATCTCGCTGGGGCATCCTTCTTTCTCATCTACCTTTTTCAAACTCGGGATTGGTTGGCCTATTTGGGCCACCCCATCCCTAGTTTGAGGGGGATCACATCATTATTGTTCTTCATTTCTTTCAACTCCTTGTTTTTGTCTCATGGCATTGCTTATCACAAGTTACTCGAAAAAAAGGGAAAATGTAGACACCTAAAATTGGTTACCCAATTTAGTGTCCCCTGGGTTCGTTTATCCTCTTGGGTAACCCGGGCACCTTTATATCACCACTTCTCCCTTAGGGTATTACTTAAATATTTAATTTAGAGGCCTATCCTAAGTTTTCTCCACCCCATTATATTTCATCCATGGTTAATTAAACATTAACCATGTAATTCTATCTTCTACATTTATTTCAACTACTTATCTACCCCATATCAATTTCCAACCTCCCGTATCATTTTTATCCATCCATCCCACCTATTTCTCCTCCCCTAAAACCATGCAGTGGGATTTTCCGTATTTGAGTCGGAGGGATAATATTCTTATCCTTCCAATTCATTTCCTTTTCACCACTTTGGGAGTCTGTTCCCTGATCGGTGCCAATTTTTTAGAGCGGCACCAATTTTATCTCGATCGGCACCGATTATAAATTTACGACTTAAGATCCTCTCTGGTTAGATTCAGAAGAGCTGGTTTCCTAGAGATTACTTTATCTCGAGCGATTAAAGATATTACTAGAGAAAGAGAGTGAGTTTTGTGCGCTTTAATCCCCGAGAGGTGCATTGTTACTCTCCCCACGTATCTACAGCTCTTGCGGGTCTCCACAGCTACCCCGGGTCATCGGTAATCATCAATCAAGTATTTTTCAAGAATTTTTCTTTGTTAGTTTCTGTAATCTCCTTTCGATCAACACCTATCCAGTCCAGTCAAATCTGATTAGTCTTTAATCAACGCTAGTTTATCCAAATCGGCACGGACCGGGCCTTTCTTTGGTTTCTAGGTTAGAATCCATCAATTTCTACCTCGGATCCCCTTTTTCCATATTCAATCTCTACTTTCTGATCAATCTTCAGTAATCTAGTCTTATGTCTAATCCGTTTTGCTTAGTTTGCTTTGCTTCTTTTACTTTCTGGCCTTCTGTCTTCCTCAGTGTGTCCAATCGACATCGATCACTTCCTGATCGATGCCGACCCAAACAATTGACGCCAATCACTATCTTTTTGACGCCGACCCAAAAAATTACGCTGATCACTGCTCGATCAATGCCAACCGATCATGAGAAGATACGTAAGTCGGTAACACAATTTCAGCTTTGTTTTTACAGTTTCCTGCTTTCTTTCAGTTTATGCTACGGTTTTTACATTCTGTCTGCTATTTTTAATCAGAAAACCTAAATATTTTCTTACATATTTTATCATGTATGTCTTTATTCTTGATTGAAAATGTGAACTGACATCCGCCGAGGAAGTTCATTACTTTAGGACCCGCTTTCCGGGTAATTCACCCATATATCGTCTAATGTCATCTTTTTTTGCCAAGGATTTATGCATCACAGGTTTCTTGGATATAATTTGCGGGATTGTTCATGTGTGCCCATCTTGTCTCCATTAGCATTCTCTCCATCTACATCTATGGATCTTATCCAATCTATCAGGTATCGATTTCATTTGATTTTTTCAGGGTTTTTGTGTTTAGTTTGGTGCATTAACTTGGACAGGTAACAAGTGCGGAAATTCTTGATCTACATTGTATTTTGTAAATAGTACCTTGTCGGACCAAAACATATGGACTGACACGTACGGATGGCCAGTGAACACTAGTGGAGGCTTTGTTTTGGTTCCCTACACGCCTGCTCTTTCAAAGGTTGCCTCATCCGGTGTAGTCCCTTAAGAGCCCTGAGGCCAAAACACATTATATCTTTAACGGGTGATTTCTTAGACTTTGTGGCACCTAGAAATGTTTCGTCGGATCTCGAGACCTCCACGTTGAGGCCCTATACAAAATTATCTCACGGTTTTCTCCATATCCACTCAATTCTCACGTTGTCCTATTATTTGCAAATGCATGAAATACATGTAGTCCGAGTCAATAGAGGGCTCCCGGATGTTATAGTTTGTAAACGGAAGCTCGTGGGACAAAACCAACTATGCCAACATGCTTTGGGTGGCCGATTAAATGCTAGTGGAGGATTTCTTTTTCCCTACACTACCCGTGCTTTCGGGCTACCTTATAGGGCGTAGTCCCTTAAGAGCGTTGAGGCCAAAACACATTATATCTTTGACGGGTGATTTCTCAAACTTCGTGGCACCTAGAGATGTCTCATCAAATCTGAGACCTCCATGTCAAGGCCCTCTATGAAATCCTATCACGGTTTTATCCATCTCCATTTTATTATCTTGTTGTCTTATTGTTTGCAAACGCACGAAATAGTGTAGTCTAAGTCAGTGTAAGGTTGCTAGATGTTGTATTTTGCAAATGGTAGCTTGTGGGACCAAACCAACTACGCCAACACACCAGGGGTGGCTAGGTGAATGCTATTGGAGGATTTTTTTGGTTCCCTACGCTCCCCGTGCTTTCAGGCTACCTCGTTCGGTGTAGTCTCTTAAGATCCCTGAGACCAAAACACGTTATATCTTCGACATGTGATTTCTCGGACTCCGTGGCACCTAGAGATGTCTCGTTAGATCTAAAACCTCCATGTTGAATCCATCTACGAAATCCTCTCCTGGTTTTCTCCATCTCCATTTGGTTATCTTTTTCTCCTATTATTTGCAAGCGAGTGAAATCTTGTAGTCCGAATCGGTGTAAGGCTCCCAGACGTTGTAGTTTGAAAACAAAAGCTCGTGGGACCGAACCAACTACGCCAACACATTGGGGTGGCTAGATGAACACTAGTGGAGGCTTTGTTTTGGTTTCCTACACTACCTATGCTTTCGGGCTACCTCGTTCGGGCGTAGTCCCTTAAGAGCCCTGAATGACTAGATTGATTTAAGAATGAATTTGATAGGGGTTATGTCTAAGAACACACGGGAGTTATTAATCTCCAAGTAAATCGTTCTTATTTATTTCTAGATGGGAGTCACTGGCCTACGGCTTAGTTACCTTCCATTCATTGATAATTCATGCTATTATAAACCCATGGATGCTTTGAAGTTCCTTGAAAAGGATAGGGGTAGTCATCAAGCCTAGTGAAGGGTGTGATGTGATTTGCAAATAACTTGAAATGCCTATAGATTTAAAGGTAATAACACGAATTGGACAGATTAGACAATCAAGATTCATTGAGTGTCCGAATCGAATTTCATTGCATCTCGAAACATTCTCAAGCATTGGAGTAATGTATATGGAGAGACTTTCTCAAAATGTCAACAGATGAAAGGCATCAAATTGTGACGAATCTAAGGTGTTTTAACAAGGAAGAATACTAAGAAGCATAGAAGAATGTAGTGAGTGCATGATAAGATAAGAACTAGTACAAAGAGACCATGATCAAGAAGAAGTGCAAGTAAGGTAAATACACATATACACATTGATAAATTGAATGAATAATTACTTTGATTATGTAACTCTTTATATACATACATTATATAAATATTGATTTTCAAAGTTTGATGCATATTATACATTAAAAATGCTAGTACACATACATCACCAATAAATGAAAAAATAATCCATAATGTCTTAAATATTGTCAAGTGCACATCATATTAGTTTCATGTGAAAATAATCTCGAAATGTAAAGTCTCATACAAAATTATTAAGTTCCAACTAGTATTATAATGTGCATAATAAATACAAAAATGCCCAAATAGGTCATATACCATCAAGTTCAAAAGCCATATAGGCGTACATACAATGCCATGCACATAGGCATACAAAAATAATGTCATGTAAGACATATATATTTCCTACTCATCAAAATATATCCATCTCTTGGCCTTGCTCGAAGAAGGCCCTCCCTTAAACGAAGATGGAGATCTATGAGATGACTTTGGATTGTTTGAGCCCATGCTTTGAGTCCTCTTATGTTGAATACTCGCTTTGTAGATGAGCCTCAGCAAATGTAAAAAAAAATTGTCAAAACTTAATTTATATATGTTTTCAACATGTATTTAAGACCATTCTAGAACAAAAGTATTTACATAAATACACAAACTTACCACAAGTTATCGATCATGCTGAATTTGCATCTCACACTTAGATGAGTCATCGAGCTCTGCATAAAACTAGGGTACGAAGATGACGAGATGGAGGATTTCGTGCCCTCGAAGTCAAAATGGAGGGGAAGTTCCCTAAATACACATAAGATCAAAAATATAACATCAAAATTAGTGAAAATAAAACTAAGTACATGTATGTACATAATGACAATATTTTAACTAATTTTATCAATATCGAACTATTAGTTTTACCTCGCCACACTGTGAATCAAATGAATAGGGCTGCTACCTATTGTAGGTAACTCTTGCATATACTCAATGAAGGACATTATTAACATAATTTAATAATTCTATAATAAAATACATTACTAATATGTAATTTAACACAATATGAATTACACGAGAAATTTAAAAAATTTACGTGTTGTTTGAATACCTCAGTGAGTTGTTGTGCAGATGAAATCACAGTGGCAACACCTTTATCTACTTGTCGCAGAGATGGTGGGGTGTCTCATGAAGTCAACATATTTATCAAACATGTATATCAAGTGAGTTAGATGGACACACAAGAACATACATATATTTGACTTCAAAACTAATACACACACACACACACACACACACACACACACACACACACACACACACACACACACACACACACACACACACACACATGTATGTGAAAATTTTACATAATTAACATTCTAAATTACCTCTATGAATGTATGTGTATGCATGGTGCTCGCCACCTATGGTCGGGATGAAGATGCACCTCCAGCGTACAAATACAATTATTTAAAAAATTAACATATATAAGTAAATCAAGTACTCCAAAATTTTGTAACACACACAACAAATTTACTGCGAAGGTGACGTTGATGAATGTAATCCAAATGTCTCACTCAAAAGGAAATCGACATAGTGACATTATCGTGTGCACCCCTAGCATCGGGTGCACCAAAATCAAGTACACATGAAAGTATCATACTCCTCGGGCCCCAAACATATGCTACCACATGATGAGAAAAGATGTGGCCTCATGTTAGTACTCCCTGAAAGAATACTCTGTGTACCTCCATGAGCATATGGCTCAGAAATCTCCCTTGTATGCCAAACAAGGGTTGCAGATAGCCCATGAAGCGTGTGGAGTGTATCAATATCTACTGTCTCCTTCACTGCTTGAGGGACAATCTCAGGGTGAGGGGGCTTCTGTGTGGGGAATCTACCCTGCTGAATAGGTGCACGTTCATGTGCAGATCCTTTTCCTCGGCCTTGAAAATCTCAGAAATCAAAATAATTTGGGATCTTGTTGAGGATAAACTCGCAATAGAGTTTCCTCAAAAAGTATAGTGGCACCTCATTGTTATTACAAGGTGGAAAATCAAACACCATCCACCATCAGTCCCAAAAATTATTTTTAATCAAATTATTATTACACCAATGGATGGGAAACCATTTACATGACAATGGAATAGGAAAATTAGTGTGGGGGTCCATGAATAAGGCACATATGAGGTCTTTTGAAATTTATTTTTTCTTTACATCCACATATGATAATTTGTTAGAATAATAAACCCTACAACCCTCATGTAAGTTATCCAATGATTAATTTTCTCTTTTCGTGTTAATCTTGAACAAGGAATACCTCTAATGTGTTTCAAGGCGAGGCATGGTGAGGGTTTGTAGATTGTGAATCCCTCATTGTTTTGATTAAATACTCAATTTCAATTTTGTTTTCAACTATGTGGGCTCTAAATCTTCTTGACTACTTGGGGGATGTTGAGAAATTGTGGGAGTGTCGGGAGGGATGATAGGAATAGCAGGGTTTGGTTGTGGTTGATTCCCTCGACCTCTAACTGTAATAATAAAAAATATGTATTCAATTCAAATTTTAATCTATAATTATCATATTTCAATGCAATTTTTAGAAAAGAATTGTGCTTACCTCTTCTCCGTGGCGCCATTGTCGATTGAGATCTTCCCGACGATCCAAAAACAATCCTTTGAGCTTGAGATCCAACTGAATGAAAAATGTGAGGGCACGGTTAAGCTCTGAAACTCGCATTTGAGGGAGATAAAATGATAGAGGCTTGGGCCTCTTTTTTTTTTTTATAGTACACATAGCACGTATGCATTATGCCTCATTAAATCCCAAACTTGATAATTTAAAACACGATCGCGTTATAATAGAACATGTTCGCGTTTTTTTTTTTCAAGTTTTTGTCATTTTTGGCCCCCCAACTTCTTGCACTTACCTTAAGACAAAAATAGTTTGATGTCATTGTTTTCCTGAACTCAGTAAAACACACCTATTTGTAATATACAATGTACCACGAGTTAGATACATATTTATAAAAAAACGTTTAATAGAATCAAATATAAATTTTATATATTTAAATAAACTATTTGATCATAACTAATTATGTCATTACAATACATTCTAATTAACCTCTCATGATCAAAATAATAACCCGCAATATAAAGAGCTCTGCATTATACCCTAGATTTATATAAAAAATATTTTCGACCATATAGAAGAGAAGAAGAAACCGCTAAGAATGCATAACAACTTCAAATTTCTAAAAAAAAAATTAATGTAGGAAAATATCTGACCACTTAAATTTGACATCTAAATGACCATCATTATGACTTATTTTTAGTCTATCGTGATGGTCATTTGACCATCAATTTTAACACAATGAAAGTTTCTGGAATCTATGAGCTTAAATTTGACGTCTAAATGATCACCTATACTACCTTATGTTTGGTCTACTGTGACGGTCATTTGACCATCAAATTTAATGGAGCCAAAACTTGTTGTGTATTTCTAGAATGTGAAATTCTAGAATTTCTTCTTCTATATAATATTAGGGAGGTTATATTTTAATACATTATAATAACCTATTATAATTTATAATGTACAAATATATACAATTTTAAAAAAAAAAAAGGTAAATAGTTTATATAATGTAAATAAAAAACAACATATAGTTCATAAAAATTATAAACTATAGTATTCTTTTTTATTTAAAAACACATAACCCTTATTAAAGGGGTTTAAAGGACATAGACCAGGTTAAAAGAATTTTACCGGTGAAAGTAGATTTATGAGAGTATAGATTAACCTCGCATATTTTACAATGGGACAAGTAATTTCACTCAGCCAATGAAATAAATTGAAATCCCTATTTTCATGAACCTTGTCTCCTCCCTTCATTTACTCTTAATTTTACCCTGCACACATTTGAAACTATGGAAAGATTGAAAAATATTTCATATAATTCCTATGAAGCTAAAAACTTTATAACTTTTATGTGGCTATAACTACCAATATTTTAATAAATATTTACCACACTTCACATGGGCCACCAATAAACTAGTTTTTTTAATTCTCCATTTATACTTGGGAATTCCACATTTATACATAAGATATTATCCCATTTTATTCTCCACTCCCACGCTTATATAAAAGAAAACCTTGAAATAGGTTCATTTATATAGTTTTTATAAACTATAAGATATAAATGAATGGGGCCGCCCCTTACATGGATAATATAAACAATTAGGGACACATGCTAGGTTTAGGTTTGAATAATTATTTTTAAAACTATAAAATTATAGTTATTTTGTTATACAAATATATATTTTTGTTTTTTATAAATTATAAAAGATTATTATAGTTTTAAGACTATAGTATTTACATGAATTTATTAAAGAAATAGAAAGGACCCTATTTAAAGGGAGCCTGACAACTATAGATGACTCCTTAATAAAAATATGTAAAAAAAATTCAAACCAGGATATTAGAGAAACTACATTATTTTGTCCCATTCCATGGGTCTTTAACCCCAAGCCAATAGGAAAATTTTAATTTTCCTATTCTCGAGGAAAATTGTCTCCATATGAGAGACCTTGTGATTTGAATTTTTACATGTTTACCCTAGAATTTAACCTAGGCCTGCACATACATTACAAACTATACAATAATTAATAAAATATTTCTTAAACATTTTAACCTTTACATATGATATTCATGCCCAGGTAAAAAAATTATTCCAGAGCCCCTTTCACCAAGGGTTTTGAGGACATGGGGTCCACCAC
The DNA here is from genome assembly GCA_018340775.1 of Taxus wallichiana var. yunnanensis. Taxonomy (NCBI): domain Eukaryota; kingdom Viridiplantae; phylum Streptophyta; class Pinopsida; order Cupressales; family Taxaceae; genus Taxus; species Taxus wallichiana. The sequence continues at coordinate 213,454,703 of CM031234.1, read as the reverse complement.
AATTTTCCTGCAAATACCAATTCTTCACAAAACACACAATTTTAGTTTGCACAAAAAATGGAAAGAAGAGGGCCCGATCAATTTAAATACCCTTTGAGTTGGTTGAAAAAATCCGTAAAAATTAAATAGATTAAATACAATAACTTAGACCTAACCTATTTAATTTAAACCATGCTCTGATACCATGTTAGAAATTAGAGGATTCTAACTATTACGAATTTAATCAACCAACACATTTAAATATTAATATAAACCATAAAACATTAAATGTTAAATATTATGCAATGTAATAAATAAAATTACATAACATATTAACTAAGTAATACATACCAAAAGTAAGAACACAATGACATAGTGTTTATAGTGGAAAACCCCAAATAGGGTAAAACCCCTCTGTGAAATAACTTTTTATTTTCCAAAAACCAAACTTACATCCAGTAACTTTCACCTCCTCCTTTCAACCCTAATCACAAGGGTAAATAATATTCACCTTTGATATTTCTTTTCGAACATATCAAATGAGGACCTAAAGTCCTTTTTATACAAGGTGATCGGGTATGTCTCTTGACCCACCTTTTCAACCTTATCATTTGACGCATATACCTATGTCTATAATATTTAATATTAGAAATATAATCCTTTCATGATATTAAATATTTAACCAACGATATATACCTAAGTTAACATATTTAATAATAGAAATACAAATATTTCATATTATTAAATATTAACCTATATATTAATGATAGACCCACATACATTAAGGGTTGGCGGATCACTTAATCATTATGTTCCAACAAAGACTATTTATAACTAAGTCTATTCTTGTAGCCCTACTATCATGAAAACCTTATTGTTTAGAATAAATCACAAAATTCCATGAGAAAATAAATATATATTTAGGCACCCTTTATTGATTTCTCACTCATTGCCAAGCTTCATGTTCCATTGTAGTGCCCGTTTAAACAACCACTTGAGACCTAAGAAACAACCTAGGGTTGGCTAGAAAAATTATGGAATAATTTTTTTTGACTAGAAGTATCCACAACCAAGTTTGTAAGACAACAGTTTGCCACTAGCGGTTCTAGAACAAATCATATTTACCAAATCACAAGTTTCCTTTATTAACTTATATCAAGTTCACACGGGGTTCAAATTTTAGGGTTGCGTGTTTTAGTCGAGTTCGGGAGTAATTTGCCCCCATGTCTTCTCTCTGACAGGCTCGAGTTTCAACTAGATTTTTCTCTTACTTAATGCTTCCAAAATTTTCCTAAACCATTTCAATGGATAGGAAATTTTCTCACCTTTCTGGTGATATAAGGAAGTCCTTCTAACTCCTTACAGAACTCAAGTTATGAGTGAGTGGATTTCCTAGGGTAAATTTTCCCTAGAGGGACACGTGGCAAGAGGAGGGGGAATGTGCCTTGGGCGGTTTGGCGGGTCGTGAGGTGGCATAGGGAAATTTTCCCATCGCAATCTCAAAGGCAATAAGCATACCACGCCCCCACGGGTCCTCGGGAGGACACGTGTCGAGTCTTGGTGCTAAGCGAGAAGGGAGAAGGGAAGGTCGGAGTGGCGGGTTGATTTAGTGCTTTGCACCAAATGAAGGGGAAAAGGGAGAAAAAGGTGCGCGGGTCCGCGCACCTGCGAAGGAACAAGTCCGAAGGGAAGGTGGAGATGCGGCCATGGGAGGAAAATTAAAATATTTCCCAAGCCCAAAACAATAAAACAAAAAGAAGAAGGAAGGTCCACCCTCCCACCTCCACCCCCAAAGTGCCACATGGCATGCCCCCATTGGCCGTGGGTGGCGGGGTCAAAAGATAATTTTTCCCAAAAATTTTATAAAAAAGGTTAAGTTTAAAAGTGGACCGCACCTCCGCCGTAGCCATAAGAGGACATGTGGCACCCTCTGATTGGCTGCGGGCTAGCGGAGGAAAATAAAAAAATTTCCCAAACAAAAATTTTCAAAAACATAAGTTTCAATTTTCGGTCCGCCCTTCCACTGTGCCACGTGGCAGCATGTGATTGGGTGGGCCGGCGGGTTTGCGGAGTAAAATGGGAAAATTTTCCCAAGGAAATTTTTCAAAAGGATAAGTTAAAAAGTTGGTCCGCCCCTCCCAGGGTGCCACGTGGTAGACCTCGATTAGTTGTGGGATGGTGGGGGCCGTGGACCTTTTTGGGAAATTTTTCCAAAGTTAAAATTTGAATTTATAACAGTTAGATTTTTTTGTTTGAATGCCAATTTGAAGTAAAACTTCAAATGGCCATAACTTGAGCTAGGGAGCTCGGTTTTGGGAAAACAAGGACTTTTCATACATTCCTCGATTCCCTCTTTGCATAAGGATCATCAATTTTGTAAATTGATGAATTTTAGGTAGTCAATTTAATGAAAACAATCTGCAGGGTTTTTAATGTGAGAACTAATAGTTTTCAATTTCTCAATTTGGTTAAAATTAGAACTCCTCCTTCGCTCAACATGTCAAACAGACATGGAGGATTTGTCTAAGGATGGTTTAGATTATTTTAGTGAAGTCAATTTGTTCAATTTATTTAAACTTGTATTTTTCCGGCAATAGACAGGAAAAATGATTATGCAAGTTCCCAATTTGAATTTTATTAAGTTTTGGAGATTCTTTCTTAACTGTTATAGTAATATTGGGTTCCTTAGGTCTTACTAAGTCTAAATTTAAATGTTTCATAGCTTATTTCCTGGTGCAAGTTTGAACTATTCATTTTTATCAAATTATGAATTTCCAGAATGAAGTTTAAAATAGTGAACTATTTCCTTTGAATTTGCTTGTCAATTTTGGTCATTTGAATGTGTATATAATTCCTAAACTATTCCAATCCATTTACTTGATTAAACAACCATTCATTTCTAAGTAACAATGCATTTCCGATATCAATTTTAATATACATTTTGCAAAGAATATGACACTGTCTTACATTCCCACGCATTCTTCCTTTACAAACAGAAATCTTCAATCTTTAACAGCCATTTCAACTCCAATACCCAATACAAACTTGAATAGATATTGCAAGCTCTTATTGATCAACAATTACATCTTACAACTTTTCCTTTCTCTTTTAATGTTGAAATATAGTAACAATACATACACATTCTTTCATATTTCATCTTTCAACATTCCAAACAGAGGTTACTTATTGCAAGTAAAACTCAGATTTCCAATAGAGGAGATAACATATGAACAAGGTAAAACACTTTCATTTCTTCAATTGAATTTCTCATAATTTCTTTCCCAAGTATATACAAAGTAAAAACATGCAAGTACATATCATTCCTTCCCAAATCTCTTCCACATTCAAAAAAAAATAGATCTGAACTCTTTTACATATCAATTTTCAACTTTCATTTGACAATACTAAGCATCTTTCTCAATCAATTTACATACAGATCATCCACTTCAAGTGGGAAAGGTTACAATGATTTCCACAACAATAAGGGACTGTCAAACTATTTCCTTCTTGCTCCAAATAGTAGCATGCTTGAATTTCTCCATTTTTTTTTTGTTTGATCACAAAAAGAAGGGGAAAGGCAACGCTCTCCACCCAACCAAGACATCCAATGAGAAGGGAGAAGCCATCCTTCGTCATTGGCCCTCGAGCCCCAACCATATTGAAATAGTGAGTGAAAATCAACACATGGCAATAATGGCTTCTACAACAACAAGCAACATTCTTCACATTTCATACAAATATAAAAATATAGTCCAAAGAAAAGACAAGAACTAGTTCCCAACCTGCATTTTAAATCAATCACACAACACATAGGCTTGATCAAGAAATCCAACAAGAGCAAGACCTATGGGGAACTACTTATGCCTCCCTATTTGGAATTGGGCATCCACCAAAAATCATACGACCAATAAACATATCAAATCCCATAAACCTTATATCTCCCAACCCCTCCTTATGCCCCCCAAAGTTTATCCCTTATGCTCCCCAAGAGTAAGAAATGCAAGCAGTTTCTTTTCCAAGGTGGATCCCAAACCAAAACTCCCTCCATAATAGAACTAGTGCCATTGGCAATCCCTTATGCCCCCCATATGAAATCCCCATAGCCTTCTCCTACACCTTGTCCTAAGCAGTCTACCCAACCAGCCAAGAACATAAAACACAATCACCATTTAAACATGCATGCAAGAGAAAGAAAACATTTAAAACACAACTCAAGATCCTACCTCTCCATACTGAAGTTTGTTCCAAGCTCACAAGCTTTCCAAAATGCCAAATACAGTCCAAAATCAGCAAGGTTCAAGTATGCAAAAATACTCCAAGCTTCCTCCCAACAAGCTCCAAAACAACAACAAAAAATGCCCCCAAGAGGAAAACAACAAAGTTTCAACAACCTCAAATGAGAAAGAAGCTTTGAATTTAAAGGAGAGGGAAGAGGAGAGGATGATGTGGATCCATGTGGGATGCCACATCATTCTTCCTCATCCCCAAGAGGAAAGTCAACATCCTTCACCAAATCATAATAAATAAGAATGACAAAATGACTTACACACTCCAAAATGACCCATACTCCAAAAGGACTGAATTAAAAATATGTAAGAGAAGTGCAATTAAAACTTACAAATTGTCACTTCAAAAAGCAATAAAAATTCCTAATTTTAACCTCCAAACCATAGGTATAGTTAGTGAATCATTTTAAGAGGTGTGGAATAAGTTTAACTTGTCCTCTGAAGCCTCCAAATTTGGCCTCCAAGGACAAATTTGAATTCTAAGGAGATGAGCGTCTAACCTTCCAAAATATTTATTACATGACTCTTACACATCTCTTACACCTTCTTACACATTTCTTACACACTCTTCCAACATTAATATTTAAAATCAACAACTTCATTAATTACATTCTATATCCCAATTTAATTTAATTAAAGTTTAACTATATGATCTCTCACATTAATCTACCACATTTAAATTAATTACAAGAAGGAACACATTACTAATAAAATACAAACAACAATAAATAAAAAGGAACACATTAATAAAATACATATCCCATGGTCACATATAATGGAAATTCCCCCATGGGAATCCCTAACAAACACACACACAAAAATAGATTGCCATGGTGACCTTGTTGATTTCACCCAGAATTCTAATATGGTTAGTCTCCAGTCCCCCAACATTGTTGTGATTTTTAACCCGTAAAAATAAAAATACCTCCTTCGACCACGTGGCCATATCGAACATCCAAAATGATATAAAAAAACATTTCAAAATTATCTAAACACATGAATCACAACAATATCAAAATTCAACATTATCATTTTTAATTCATAAATCAACTATATCATCATCTATACTATTCCATACTAGGTATACTCAAAATATCAAATGTCACAAGTCCAAATCAACATCTATAATATGTCCATGTCAAACAATATATCATCATCCACATATCAAAATGTCTCTAGTAACCATCATGCATACTAACTGAATCCAGATCAATAATAATCCATGACCTAACATCTAACCATCATACTAAAACAAAACATAATAGTATCGAAGGGAAGTGGGCACTACATCAATTCTTAAGATAAGTCCTTGAACTAGATTATCACCATTTGAATTAGGTATCCTCTAGGTCTTCCAACCGAGTTTCTCTAGATTATATGCCTTCCTCTCGGCCGCATGACTCTTGACCTCTTTAAACCTCTTGAATCAACTTCTTACCAATCTTGTTTATGCATTCAACTATATACTTTCTCCCAAACATAACATCTTTCTTTTCTGTCTTTTGTGCACCTTGTTCTAGAAAGACTTTTATTGTATTTTCTTACCTTTTGAGATCAAAAACCAAAATGATTCTTTATTTTCCTTATTCACATGCTCTTTACACCTCTTTCTACCACGGTAAACAAGTTTCCACCACTGCGATATAAAACACTCTTTGATTTTTTCTTCACCAAGAACTCTTTTAAGCGTGACAAAACGAGTTCTTTGGTGTGATGACTAGTTGTCTACTCAAAATACCTTGAATTTCCCCATCCAACCATGTCTACACCTGCAATCAACCTTCTTGAAACTTGTATAAAATTTCAGCATTTGTTAAAGTCTTTCTTATAAAATTTCCACTTTCTATGTTTAAAACCTCACAACTAGGTTGCATGTGCACGGTGAGTCTAAGTTTCCATCACTAGACCAATAAAAAATTAATCATTTGCTACCAAAATTTTTGACACTCTTCCTTATTCCTATCTCCACCTTTTCACCGATATTATCCTTTACTATTAGATACATGGAAGATATTCTTGTTCCTTTCCTTATGAAAACCTTAGGATAGAGACTAAGAGCTAGTGTTTTTAGGTTTAATTTGGTTATCTGCGTTTGTGGAATTCGTCAAGGCTCTAAAAACCTCTACATACCTTTGCACAACTCCGCCTTATCCTTTCAAGTATCCTTGACCACTGTAATAATATTTATGATCTCTAAATTCTCTATTTACCAGTTCTAACAAGATTGTGTGTCCTATGATACCCAGACATTAGATCTCATGGTTTCATGAATATTACATTACCCTAAAGACAACTATATTCACTTCCTGGGCCATTTACATTATTCCTCACAAGAATAATACCTCTTATTGATCCATTCATGGTTCATTCCTTTTACTAATCACATGAAATTCTTGAAACAATTAACATACCTCCTCTAAATGATTTGTTTTAGCCTTCTTTAGAGTTTTCATGCTTCACACCATACTTTTATTTTTATTGATTTTCTACACCTACCCCTTAACCCGACATTCATAATGTATATACATAACACCGAGTTTCCCTTCTAAACATGGGAATATATATCAAATTCCACCTATATTTCAAAAATAAAAACAACCCTATCTTTCAAGTCATTCCACCATTCATAAACCTCTCTAACTTAATCATGTCAAATATTCAAATAAGAGGAATATGAATACACCACTATTCTATAATAAATCCATCATTCATACATATATTCAAATTCTCAAGGTTTATATTTGCAATATGTTTCTTACATGATGAGAATGATCTCATACGAGATAAATCATGAGCCTTCATGGCTCTCTAACACTCCAACTATTTTCCACCTTCTTAAAACCTAAAATCCTCACATTCAAAGACCTCCTTTAGAATTCCCTAAAAGAGGTAGTTACAACACTAGTTAGACTAACCTAACCATGACAAGAAGTGACCATGGTTATGAAACCTTACAAGAAGGATGGAATACATGTAATTACATCATGTAGAGCTCTTGAGATCCATTTTCGTTATTTCATACTCCCTATCCTATCACTTTAACCTCTAAAGGCCACTTAAGAAATTCAAATATTTGAATGGCTCAATTTAGAGGGAAAACCCCAAATGGCCTTTGTCAAACATGAAAGGTCACAAATGATTTAGTACCCACACTAAACACTAAAACCATGTCCCTAAACATAACTCGCTTCCAATATTGTAATAAAAACTAAAAATGGATATTTACAAGTCATGATGCTCTTGCATCACATCATCATGAACATTACTAGAAACTAACACATCAACTAAACTAATAACCTCATTAGCACATGGAATATCATGACCACTACATGTGCATCACCATTTATAGAAGTAGAATATTTTTCATCATCACTATCACCATCGTGTCCATATCATGATGGAAAGTAACAAGGTTAGCTTTGGGAAGTTGTGTAGGATGTGGCCATGTACTAGAGAAGACATCATCATATGAAATGGAGTCATCAATACCCTTAGTGGATTCTATGTCGGAGATAGTGAATAACTTTGAGAAGTAAGAAACATAGAAGGGATATGAAAGGTTGGAATTTCATCCCCACTAATCCAACCACTATCACTAGATGCAAATTCCAAACTAAGGTCGTCATTAGAACAAGGCTCCATCAAGAAGAAGAGTTATTGTCATCTATTTGTGAAGATTGATTGAAGTATGTAAAGTAAGGGTCCCATGTGTATCTCTAAGATTAATAGATATCTAATAAAGGATACTTCATGGAAGTTATACCGGTAGTGGTTGGAGCAGCTGGGAGTGACAAATCAATGTGGATACTATGGAACATGATGAATGTAAGATGATGTATCACTATAACCATAATCCACATCAGCTAGAAAGAAACTATCATAAGAAAAGACGCTCGGGAGAATGGTGTGGTTATAACCTTCTTTTGAACCCACAATCAACTTGGACCTTATTAGAGGGATAGTAACTATCACACCCCGCACTTGTATTCGGTTATGTTGTTGAAACTGATTGCGGGTTATCAAATAATCAAGAATGTTAGTTAATAAGTGCATATTATGAGTTTATTTATGCATATACATACATACACACATATATGTACATATATGTATGTATGTATGTATGTATGTATGCATGTATGTATGTATGTGTGTGTGTATGTATGTATTTATGTATGCATATAATCAAAAAATACATACATGTGTGTAGATGTATGTGTGACACTATGTTTGCATTTATCACTAACAATGTTGGTCTTGTTTGATGGTTGCAATTTGTTTCACTTGTATCTCATTTTATTAGTTGTATATCACCATTAGCTGTAATTAATGATTTGATAGCTATTGGTGATTTTGGATTGTTTCCATTACTTTGCAATGCTCGTGATGTTTTAGAATTGGTCTTAGATTTTTTTTGCGAGTAATTTTTTATTTCTAATATTTTGTTGATTGCGTCACATAACATTCCGCATGAGGTAATAATGTGATGTTTATCGGTTTAATTTTTGATTCTCCTTGGCATTGCAAACTCGGTCCTAGACTATAAGGTATTAAAAAAATTATTGTTGCTACTCAAACAAGCGTCTTTGACCGATGACGAGGTAAATGTTTAATTGTTTTGATTACCTTGATTGATCATGAGTCTTATTGGTAACATACCAATGAGCAATTACTTGTTTGTTGTGTTGGCATTAGACCATAATGCAAAGTGTAATGTCTGATTGGTATAATAGTACTCTTGGACCACAAGGAAATTCAAATATTAAAATATTGAATGCTTAATGTTTATTAAATGATATAATGGTCATAGACCATATGAAATTTACTTGATTAAAAGTTATGTTAATTACGCCGGAGGCGTTCTTGTAGTGAACTAAGACCTGTTTTATCTGACACATTCCAAATAATCGACGGTGGAGAGGAGTTTAGAAGAAATTCGTTGAAATCCAAGGGTTAATGTTCACTCGCTTGGATTGGATTAGTTGTCTGTCATGTATTCCACAGGCGTAGCACCTGTCCTCGCATGCAGAGTTCAACAGCTCTGTCACCTCTCTGCGATGTAGCGAGAGGTTCCAATATTACTTAATTAATTTTTATTGTAGTATTCAAAGGCGGTTCGAGAAAAACACCTCTGTTTTTCAAAAAAAAATTAGCAAGAACACAAATGACATGTTAAATGGAGAACAATTTTAGGAGAAATTTTTCACTTGATGTTGTTGCAGGCTACCCACAGTGGAACTTCTCATCAGAGATGTCGGGAGATGGTAAGTTCTTGGGGTGTTTTACCCATTTTATGTGTTTTTGCATAAGTACTCGTGTCGGCGTTGAACTGATCTACATGGGTTGAGCTTGATTTGGTGTAGGGAGTGATGGTGTGGGGCTTTATGAGGAGCTGCGGCATGCCTGTGTTGGCCCCCTAGTGACTGTTCCTCATTTTGGTGAAAGGGTTTTCTACTTTCCCCAAGGTCACATGGAACAGGTGTGTTTGGATGGCCTTATTTGGTTTTTTCTTGTTTTGATGTATGCCAGGTTTGGAATCACACTTTGGGTATTTGGAATATGTTGTCGGTTGAGGCGTCCACAAATTAGGGTGCCGATCTTCAAATGCCCATGTACAATTTTCCGTCCAAGATCCTTTGCCGACTAATTAATGCACAGTTAAAGGTATGTTGTTTCTAAATCATTTTTCTGTTATTTGGCACAAATTTGGGAAGACTGGACTATGCATTTACACTCTTTAACCAACATGACCGTAGATGTAAGGATTTGCTTTGTTTGGAGCCCTGGTTATCAGAATTCTACTTTTGTTTTTCTTATTGTGGGTGTCATCCCGGTAACACTGTTTGCGTTCATAGCACTGATTTATGCATGCCTTCCGTGTTTTCCAATTGATTAAGAAGTCTAGGATATAGTTTTTTGGTGCTGTAAAGGATATATTTTAGGGGGAAGGGATTATATAGCATAAGCTCTTTGGCAATCGTGTTGGACGGCCGGGGCGGTTGTTTTCTGCCACAGATTTTACCCAACTCCCGCGAACAGCTAGAACATCAGCAGCATTGGTATTTAATAACTTGCTTGTTTGAGCTGCAAAAGATGAAGGGTTCGAGTCCTGTGGGTGACAAGGGAAAAGAACGAGAATTTCAGCCCCCTCTTAAACTCAGGAAATTGGAAAACACTCGGTCTCTGTATAGCTCTAGGCAGTTTACCTTTTCTGCACAATCATCGTCTTCATCATTTGAGTGCACTCACTGTACTAAGCAGGGGTATCACATGATGGAGCGGATGATAACATCATTACTGGCCTTGATGAAAACAATATTGCCATGAGTTGCCTTGCCAGATCATCAAGATCAGACAATGGTGCCGCCCTTGCTCTGGTGAATCAGAGATTGAATTCTTTAGTACAAAATGGGGAACTTTATGTTCTGAGGAGACGGCTTGGAATTGTGGAGCATTGGATTTATTTTTTGTGCACTTTGGTTGCATGCGAGGCCTTTGATCCTAGGCAGCAGCGTTGGATGCGCTGCCCCGGATGCCTTCTGATGACTGCTTTACTTATGCAGATAAGGAGTCTCTTGCAGTGGGTACTACATTGCTTTTGTATGGGAGGGAAATGCTTGGTTTTTCATATGGAGGTGTAGTATTTTAACTCACAGTTGGTCTAGCCCCCGAATGAATCTGCCTAGGTGCTTGTTTGGTTCTGGTAGCTGTAAAAAAGGGCGATTGTGGCAGGGGATTGCGATACCATTGGGTTTGTTCGTAAATCAGAAGAGCTTTATAATTCAGAGCTGGGCACTTGGGAAGCGTTGCCTGATATTTATTCCCCCCGAAAGCTCTGCTCAGGGTTTTCCTTAGACGGCAAGTTCTATGTCATCGGTGGGATGGTTAGTAATACGGAGTCTCTTACTTGTGGGGAAGAATTCAACCTTAAAACCAGGACATGGCGGAAGATTCCAAACATGTACCCAGGTGGCAATGGAGCGGCACATGCACCTCCTATGGTTGCAGTAGTGAATGATCAGCTTTATGCCGTGGAGTACTCCCAGAATGAAGTTAAAAAATATAATAAAGAAACCAATACATGGAAGGTGTTGGGAAGGTTGCTTGTGAGAGAAGATTCAACAAATGGTTGGGATCTCGCATTTAAGGCCTGTGGAAATGATTTGATTGTGATTGGAGGCCAGAGAGGACCTGATGGTGAAAGCATTGAGATGAATTCATGGCATCCTACCCCTGATGAAGGACCTCTGCTGTGGAATGTATTGGCAGTCAAGGAACATCAAGGAGTTTTTGTTTATAATTGTGCAGTAATGGGTTGCTAATTATTTTTCACTCTTGATCTTGTCAGACGTGTTCTGATTTATTTCTTCACAGAACTACTGTACAAGAGTGCACTGATTTGATGGTAGCAGGTATGATTTTTTATGTCTTGGCATCAGTTAAAGTGGCGTAGGTGTTTAATTCAGGGCGATGAGCATTGAGTTCAGATCTCAAGCCATCAATGATGTTTTCAATTGATTACCTTGCTTTTTTCACAATCAAGCAGACAATGTGTTTCTTAGGTATTCACAAGTTTGGTACTTTTCTTCAAAATGTGTTTCCAATTTTTTTCAAAAAAAATGGTTACACAGGTCAGGCTTCATGATCATGGAAGTTATTGTGATGATCATGTAAGTTATTGTGCAAAAGAACAGAGATATATTAGTTATGATAAGATTCTCATTTCTTCCGTGTAAACGCTGTTATAGTGCCATTCAAACGATTACTGTTGCATTTTTTACATGAAAAAATAATGGAAGCATATTTTTCTTTTGCCATTTTAGAACGAGTTGTATTCCTTATATGAAATGCAAGAACTTTTATTTTTTGATTTGTGAGTCTTGTGTTTGAAAGGTTTACGATATAGTTGACATTTGAAGTAATAAAAATGGGCCTTTTAATTAGTTATTACCTATATCATGGAAGAACTTTAATGAGTCTTGTGTTTGAAAGGTTTACATTATAGTTGTGACACAAGGAGTAATAGAAATGGGATTTTAATCAGTTATTACCTATATATATATATATATATATATATATATAGTTGACATAAAGAGTAACAGAAATGAAATTTTAATCAGTTATTACCTATATCTTGGAAGATCTATAGTATGTTTCATATTCAGTTATTACCTATATCTATATATATATAGTTGACATAAAGAGTAACAGAAATGAAATTTTAATCAGTTATTACCTATATCTTGGAAGATCTATAGTATGTTTCATATTCATATGAATGATATGTTGATGTGGTCTCACTGTTGCTGCTGGCATTTTTATTCAAACTTGAGGGTTTTTCCTTTTCATACGAGTTTTATTCAATGCATAGGTTTTCTTATTGGTTACCATGCTCATTTGAGTTGCTTGCTTAAGTAGGTTACTGCCATTTGTGTTTTAATAAGAATGTCTTGTTTTTCGGTAAATGATTGAAAATGTAAGGAAATGAGGGATTTGGGGACTTGAGCTCATGGCCAACTGGGCAGACCATTGTCTTCATTGAAAGGATGCATTTTACATTATTTTTCTTGGAAGTACTGTGGACACTAGCATAATAAATTTTTTATGTTGTTTTGTTGATGAAAGAAAAGTTAACAGTGTTTAGAAGACATATATTTCGCAAGCGTAATTGTTTTTCTCACTAATTGGATAGAGCTTGGTAGCCTCCTTCCAAGAATTCCCAACTTCAAGCAAAAGTTTCTTTCTAGCAATACTTGTTCTTGAGCCAAGTTGATCTAAATTTGTTTTGGAAGCATAATTATTTTTCTCACCAATTGGATAGGGCTTGGTTGCCTCCTTGCAAGCATTCTCAAGTAAAAGTTTAATTTCAGCAGTGCTTTTTTCTTTCGATTTTCAGCCTCACACTTAACAGTACCAACACATGGTCAATCAAGCCAATATTACCACTCGAATCTATGAGTTACAATTTTTTTTGTTCTTAAAAAATAATTGATCAGTCTCAAAATGCGAGATGGCCTAATTAATTTTATATATTTACTATAAAACTGAAATGTAGATTAAACAATTTTAAAATTTTCATAACAATATTATTACTATATAAAAACTCGTGTAATATAGGTATAATCCCTTATATGTCCATAGAGTGTGTAAGACATGAGTACAAACTACAACAAGAGCTTTGTAAATGTGAAGAAATGATTTGTACATGAGGTGTATTCTATTTATTTGAAGATGATATATTCTCTATGAGAAAAAAAATTAGAATTGAGTTCTATGATTTCAATTTAAATTGGTAATTTTTAACTCAGATAACTTGTATCACAAATTAAATTCATTTGTCTAGACTGATATTAACACTAATCAACCCAAATTCAAACATTATTTACATGACATATAGTAGTGTAACTCATGTAAACACATTCTATGTTAATTTGTTTTACTTTTAGTTAAATGTTAAGTATGTAATCATTTATGATTTGTATATGGTATCTTTTAACAAACATAAGCATAATAAAATTAGACAATATTATTATATATAATACTTTCATTTGTTTTAGAAAGAAATTTAATTTAGAGATATTGTTACTTTCTATCTAAATAAATAATGAATATCTAAGGATACATAAAATCAATCATACTACATTATTTGTTTGAGTGTAGCACATCAATTTTGAAATATTCAAGGAAACAATGAGAGCATTGACTTCTTAATTTATCATTTTGAAAATTATTGAATATAATTTATTTTTGTAAACTTAATATTATAAACTCATTTGTAAGCATTTTCTTCAAGTCTTCCATATTTGGGAACAGATCCATCATTATCGTTGGCGACCCTGGCCAATCGCCACCTATCATGGATGTTCTGCTCTGTGTTGGCCACTCATATGGAACAATCCTTTGGTTTAGCTTCACTACATACGTCATGCTCAAAACAATCTTCCGGTAACAAGGCTTGTATCAAGTGAAAATTTATTTTTGCTAGCTTCTCCTTAAAATTAAAGATGGAATCCCCCTGCTTGAAGACTAGATAACACTTCTCCAATGCAAGGACTCACAAATGGTAGTAGATAGTGACATTGCTCCTTTCCTTACATCTCAACATTTATTTGGGAAAATGTCCCTCTCCCACCATCTCTTCAGAATGTTACTTTCTAACATTACTCCAAAATGTCCCTCCCATCACCTCTTCAAAAGAAAGGAATAAGAATCTCATTTAACTAATCTAGATATCTCCCCTCTCTAATATAAGGTGTTCCACTCCATCTACCCCTTCTCCTTACAACATATATTTCGATGATGTAATTACATGCTCACTTCTTTAGGTGATTTCATGCTTTAGATACTATCTATACGTGATTACTTGCATAAACAAATTCTTTCAATTTATTTTACTCATACTCTATTCTCATTGCATTCCAATTTATTTTCTTCATAGATCATGTTCTCCATTTTCAATTGTCCATCCCCCCCTCTTTCATTATCTAGAAATTTCTTCCCCCTCGATCCCTTTCGGCGTCCACATTGCACAGTCCCACAAACTAAGAATTAATAAGGTTGTGATGTTTGTTCAATTATATCTCAAGTCGTGGACCGCCATTCTTGTAAGCTTAGATACCATGGGAATGTGGAATCTAAGGTTAGAAACATAACAAAGACTATAGCTGGGACATCAAACCTACTTGAGTGTAAAATCTCCAGTGAAGATTTTCCTAACGGCTTGTTGTCATTTTAGCCTCGAGTTTGTGTTAGTTATTCCATAGCTGGGATGCATAAAAATGATTGTTCCCTTTGTTGACGAACCTTCTTTTTAGCTCCCAAGTTCTGTATTGGGAGTTTGGAACTCAGAGTTGTCATTCTTTTGCGAAAAGGTTCACATATTTGCCTCATCTAAAAGCATTGATGCACTATTCTTCAAATTCCTTGCATTGACCCTCTAAAAGAGACCATTCATTATTCAACCAGATATTGCTTAAACCCACGAGCTTGTATCTGTATTTTGATGGTTATAGCTTGCTTGCATGAAACTTTGATGATGGACTTGTTGGTTTAAATATGGACAAAAATTTCATTGTTCTTAATGGCAATGAGGTTGTAGGCTCCGACTCCTTATTCATTGTTGAAACATTATCTCTATATGAAGCATATCTTCTTGAAATTGTAAACCCTCAATAAATTCCACTTCAAAATCGCTCACTATCACAAACTCGACTTTTAATCTCCTTGCGGATTAAATTTATATTTAGATAATAATAGGTTGATGCTTTAACAAACTGTTTATTTTGGAGATGTTGGTAATTTTTATACTCTAAATAATATGAATGTCATTACGCTAAAAGCGTTCCCTATTAGAATCGGGGGTGGTTGATTCTAACACCGCTCAGAATGTGGGTGGCAAAGATTGTAGTTTGAGGGGATGTGTTGAGATATAATGGTTGCGTTATCTTCGCAACAAACACAATAAACTGCTCCACATGAATGGGTTGTCTCCCTACTTCCTGCATATCGTACCACCAATACATGTAGAAACCATGTATGGACATTTGCAACTTTATTTTACTCATACTCTATTCTCATTGCATTCCAATTTATTTTCTTCATAGATCATGTTCGCATTTTCAATTGTCCATCCCCCCCTCTTTCATTATCTAGACATTTCTTCCCCCTCGATCCCTTTCGGCGTCCACATTGCAGATCCCCACAAACTAAGAATTAATAAGGTTGTGATGTTTGTTCAATTATATCTCAAGTCATGGACCGCCATTCTTGTAAGATTAGATACCACGAATGTGGAATCTAAGGTTAGAAACATAACAAAGACTATAGCTGGGACATCAAACCTACTTGAGTGTAAAATCTCTAGTGAAGATTTTCCTAATGGTTTGTTGTCATTTTAGCCTCGAGTTTGTGTTACTTATTCCATAGCTGCGATGCATAAAAATGATTGTTCCCTTTGTTGACGAACCTTATTTTTAGCTCCCAAGTTCTGTATTGGGAGTTTGGAACTCAGAGTTGTCATTCTTTTGCGAAAAGGTTCACATATTTGCCTCATCTAAAAGCATTGATACACTATTCTTCAAATTCCTTACATTGACCCTCTAAAAGAGACCATTCATTATTCAACCAGATATTGCTTAAACCCACGAGCTTGTATCTGTATTCTGATGGTTATAGCTTGCTTGTATGAAACTTTGATGATGGACTCGTTGGTTTAAATATGGAAAAATTGTTCATTGTTCTTAATGGCAATGAGGTTGTAGGCTCTGACTCCTTATTCATTGTTGAAACATTATCTCTATATGAAGCATATCTTCTTGAAATTGTAAACCCTCAATAAATTCCACTTCAAAATCACTCACTATCACAGACTCTGACTTTTGATCTCCTTGTGGATTAAATTTATATTTAGATAAGAATAGGTTCAATGCTTTAACAAACTGTTTATTTTGGAGATGTTGGTAATTTTTATACTCTAAATAATATGAATGTCATTACGCTGAAAGCGTTCCCTATTAGAATCGGGGGTGGTTGATTCTAACACCGCTCAGAATGTGGGTGGCAAAGATTGTAGTTTGAGGGGATGCGTTGAGATATGATGGTTGCATTATCTTCGCAACAAACACAATAAACTGCTCCACATGAACGTGTTGTCTCCCTACTTCCTACATATCGTACCACCAATACATTTGGAAACCATGTATGGACATTTGTGACTTTATTAGACAGGTTTTGTTGACATATGGTGTAAGAGGAACCATCAATGGTTACAGTTCGTATTTAATCTCCACGTTGTTTCTTTGTATGTTTTCCTTTCCAAAATGCAAGCACTACGAAGTTCAGCTAGATGGATGGTGGTGCATCATGCCTTATTGTCAGTCTTTGGTGTATTCGTCACGTTGGATGTCGTGCAGCTCCAACTAATTTGTTGGTCCAGCTGAAAGATAATATCCTCCATCCCTTGGAAAGAAAGGGCATAAATTTTGGGTGAATGCAGTTTCTTGGAGTTTTAACTCATTTTTTAATCCAACGTACAAGATAGCCAACAACCTCCCACCCAAGAGTTGGTGGCCAAAGATCTTTATTGGATGGAATGGCATTTCATCTCTATTTTTTCTTCTTCTTTTGAGTTTTATTTATTGCATGATAATCAGTCCAACGTTTAAGTTAGGGGATATAAATCAGAGCAAATTTGGGATCCACAGAGCAGCGGGTCTTATTCCATATAGTAAGGTCTTTGAGATTTTATTTCCGCTTCAGAACAGTATAATGTCATTTGGTCTAATCTCAAAGTCTATTTGGGATCTTAGGATCGGGCGCTCGGTTAACAAGTGAGCATCTTAAGAAACACAATTTTTGTCTTTAAAAGATTCCTTGTGTACTATAAGGGGAAAGCACAGCCCCCCTGAAAAAATTCTCACGGGAGAAAGAATTTGGTCTTCAAGAAATTATTTGGAGGTGGCCATTCATGTCGTGGAGTGAGGGAGAAACAGACGATAGCTACTAATCAGAAGGCCTAAAGTGGATGCATGTAAGCTATGGAAGAAAGACTGATTTGGAACTGAATAATGAAAAATTGGGAGATAACATTGCGATGCTAGCTAGGAGAGGTTCGATCTGTAGATTTTTGGGATAGCTTTGTTTGAAAGATATGTATGAATGTACTCCACAACTTCTGTGCGCATCCGTTTACCAAAAAATGAAGATAATTACTGCAAAGGAAATTAAATTTTGTAAACGAACTCTGTTTTTGCTTAATGTGAATGAGATGGCATGGATCTGTTAATTTTTTCTCCAACATTATAAATATATAGAATGCACATAAGTAGATTGGAATTACCAATTTTGATGAAATGTTATGAAATGTAGCATAACAAATTGTATCTCTTGTTTGTATTTGTTCTAAATGCTTACTTGAGCTTCCTGAATTAGATCAAGATATAAATTTTTGAACATTTATCTTTTTTTCATGGACTATTATTCTTTATTTTTTGATAAATTTTTTAAATTTTCAGGGTGAGAAGTGGGATAAACTCGCAACTTCCAAGGCAGCTATTGTTATTGCTAGCATTGCTATTGGGAGAATTGTGATTAAAATTAATAATAATAATTTGTTATTAGGCAACTATTACTAGCATTCATTGCCTTATGTGCTCCTGGTGACGGGAAGAATTGTTTGCTACAGCATTGGGCAGTGCCTCGGTGGGCAAGGAATATGCAATTACCCTTACTACTGCGAATGATATTGATTTTCTTCATCATTAATGCCTCTCTTTTAATCTCCCCTTCTCTGATTTCCTTGGTTTTAAAAAAACAACTTTTGTAATGCTTACAAGTATAATCTTTCCCCTCTCCTTTCTTGACCTCTTCAATAAAAATTTTGCATTCTATTCCGTTGTCGCGTTATAAGGCTAGATTCCCAATCTTATAAGAGTTTGTGTTCTTTTATTCACATTGTAATATACCTATTTCTGAAGTTATAAACTTTGTATTTTTAATTACTCTCAAGAACTGTATGCAAAAGCAATTATAGAATTAGCATAAAAAAGCCAGAGATGAAATTCTCAACCTAAAAATCTTGAAAGCGGCAAAAACAACTCTCACTCAAAACAATATTTTAAAAATGAAATGTAACAATTTCGTAACTGCCAACAAAGGAGGTTTCATTGACTTGCACACTGTCGAAGTGGACGCTTTAAAACTGGGTGTGTACATTCATGAGAATTAAAGAAAATAGATTTTTAACTTATGTTGCAAATTGGAAAAATGAATGAAATATATAAAATAGATGTGGATTGTATTTTAAAAATAGCCTCAAATACATGCCATCATTTGGAATGTAGTTATTTCGACATTGAAATCATGAAAATTGTTTGAAACATGCCAAAAAAAAAATCGGCTCCTTCACATGAAATAGATTAGAGTTATATTATATGTAAATACATTATAAAGTTACATCTATATTATATATAATTTTAAGGAGATGGAAATTAAAAAAAAGGCGTGTCAAAATAGATTATACAACTATTTTGCATTCTACTTGTTTACAAGCTCTTTAACCATGTCAACATATTATTAGCCATTGTTTACTATTCAAATGTTAACTTTGCTAGCGACGATAATGATTACTTCCCGCACCAAAGACGACCTAAGGATATAATTTTACTTTTCCATTGTGTAATTTTATGTTTTGTATTCTATCTTTGTATTCTTATACTGGTTGGTCACTCAAAGTCCACTTTGCCTAGGCATTAGGAAAACAAAACATGATTGTTTCAAACTTGAGATTTGATTATGTTTCTGCTCTTAAGTTGAAAGAAAGACCTCACATTGAATGATGTCTTTACTCCAAAAAAAAATTGTTGTCTCATGTTGCATGTTTTTTCAATGATGTCTACACGAAATTATTGTGAGGAGTGTGTTATTTTTTGTCAAAAAGTAGAGGTGATCTCTCTGACATCATTGAACAAACCCTCCCCCCTGTACTATTCTTTACTTTAAGTGCATCTAACACCAAATGGCAAGACATGCATAAAATTATGTTTGGCTCTAGACCTATTGACCCTCGTGGTGCGCAAAGACAGAGAAACCTTAACGTTGTTTCGAACCCCCATCATTTTTTTGCATTCCTTCATCAAAGATTCATAATATTATGTGAAAAATTCTTGCAAAAACACCTTCAGGCTCGTGACTATTGATGCAGGTAAGAGTTATTTCCCTTCTCTATTTTGTTTAGTCAATTACAATCTTGAATATATGATCTCCCCCTCTTACAGGTTTGAGTGGCAACATCAAGGCTCTGCAAATGTACACGACCTTTTGTGGCTTCCACATGTGTTGAATGTTGAGACACTAAACTAGGATGACATATCTTTTGTTCAATCTATGAAAAGATACTTTGACCAATTTGTTTATGCATGGAATCCCCGACCCTTCGCATGATGGATAGAATATATTCAATGTTGCATTTAAGAGCGCCTATGCATATTAAACACACAACAGGTAATGGTTATCAATACTCTTTCTGACCTGGAATAACTGTTGAACCATGTTTAACACCAAACCAAATGCTTTGAACAAGATTTCCTCCAAAAAAAGGAATAGGCATACATTTTCTCTACAAAGCACCATGGGACATGTGAGTTGAATAAAAATTCACAGCCACCCATACCTGCCCTTTTTTTGGGGGTGATTGTTAATAATGGCGTCGCCCCAATTGTTGATGGGGGGAACTTCACATGACATCGCCACCTCTAGATGTCACTTACACTCCACATCTTCACATCCCTAAATGATACGAATAAAACTACAAACACATTTTCACTTTTGCAATAATATTATGTCATTCCTTACATTCACATATATACCTATAAATTGTTTCCGCAACGTCTTGAACAACACTATTTGTTTCATTCAAAGGATTTCCATATACGACGTCATATTGTTCTACGTTTGAGTTTCACATTGTCTCTACTATTTATTTTCAGTTCCCCACACTTTTTCCACCCTCTAAGGTCTCTTTATCTTCACCCTCTTCTTTTCTCAATGTTTCTCTCCTTCCAATATAAATCCTTCGAAAGATTCCCTTCGGCGTTATCAAGGGGAAGTTATATGGAGTTATATTTAAAATGGTCATCGACCATGGTTAGCATTTAAGTTTACAAGGCTATGGAAAGCCAGGAGCACCACCGTGGAACTTGGCATTATAAATTTTTAATATTTATTGATATGTGTTTATATGGTCACCGACCATGTAATAAGAAATATGGAAGTTTAAATAATGTTGATCAAAGTCTTCGACTGCTCGACTGCCATGCAACAAATTGGAGGGAAGAGAGTGCGAGTTGCCAAGCTACTATGTGGCACTGAAAGTTAATTAATAGCATATAGTTTGGATCAGTTTTTGTGGACGGTTGGGACTCCTTGGGAAATAGGAGCTTCATCGTGTAGCCATTGCATGCAAATTTTAATTCATATTTTATCTTTTGTTTTTCCATTTTTGTGATAGACTGTTCAGTAAAAATAGAGTTCTGGTTATTCCTGGAACCATGGTATTTAAAGCATATAAGTTTGGGGTGCGTCTGAAAGTATTGTTTGGTTTGTATTGGAGTATCTTGGGCATACAGAGCTGAAGATTGCAAAAGAATTGGAGGAAAAGCTTTAACAGTTTCAGGCATGAATTTTTAACTATATGCTTGTTGTTCTAATTCGAAATAAGGAAATATAATGGAGTTTTCTTCTCACGTTATTAATTTTGGAAAGATTTGTATGTTTTATCTAAAGATATGGTGGAAGATGTAGTAGAAAACTAAGTTAATAAATGAGTATTTGGAAAAATACAGTTAATTTGTTGATATCATTTTTGCGCTTGTGTTTAGCATGCAATTTTCATGGACGGTTTCTATTCTATGTCTGTTTTTGTTCGGATTTTATCGGTTTGAAATGATAGTATTCAACTTGATCTGTTTGGGTTCCTTTTTAGTTTGATTGTTAGATCGGGTGTATGATTCAGACGAGATTATATGCAGTTTTCTATAATATTTGTCATGAGGATCGAAGTCGATACCTCAAAACAAACCTGGGTTACTCTTCCTGGATTTTCTAGCTGATGTTTAATCGTTTGATATATATATATATATGAAAAATAGTTTAGTTGACTATGAAAACTCTCTCTCTCACTTATTTAAAAAAATGTATTAATATAGAGAGAGAACCCCAGTTAAAATCTTCATTAGAAGACCTGAGTTAGTACTCAGAGTCTTTATATAGTATGTGACGTGTTCTCTCATGTCGATTGGCAAATCTATATTGGTTTATTTTTATGATATAATAGGAATTTGTTGGTTAAAATCCCTTCTCATGATTAGCAGTTTAGAAATGCGTATAGCTCAAATGAGCTCTATCATATTGAAGGAAACTCGGTTTTGTTTTTATTAATTTATAAAGGCTGAGACACTATTATAGTATAGTATATGCTTAGAAGTGCAATTTCCGATTCTATACTTAATAAAGAACTCAACTGCTAATGTGAATGCTTGGTCTCTCTCTCTCAGTTTGCATAATAAGTATCTTGCAAATTATTGGTCCTTGTGTTAACTGAAATAAAAACTTGATAGATGCTATGAAAAGGGTAATAAATTCTTGTAAAGTTAACGTTGTTTCATCTCCGTTGTAATCTTTAAAGAATTTGTTAAGCTTTACAGTTTGGAAGTAAAGTTTGATTATTTGGGATAAACAAATACATTAATTAAATTATTTTGTTGTATTCAAAAGAAACTCAACATTTGATATTATTTATACCATATAGTATATGGTTAGTTAAGTTGATATATTGATCATTGTTTTATTGTATAGAAAACTGCCTTATTGGTATGAGTTGTAAGACAATGATTTTAGTTGGAAATATAGTTGTACTATGTGGAATCACTTCATTTGATTATTGATATGCATACTTAATAATTGTATTATGAAGATTGTGAGTTGTCACTTAAATAACCTTATCATATTCTTTTATTTCAAATTAATGCAACATGAATATGAGTGAATAATTCATACCACTTCATAGAACTGGACATGTATATAATTTTATGTTTCTCTAACAAAGATGCGAAATGGAGTAACTTTGTGAAGTTATTTATTGGATTGATTTTGCATGATTTCGTCATATGATGAATGTTTATAATTTGTTTCGGATTTATGTAATGTTGTAATTGTACTTGTTTGTATATGTGAAAGTATTAACTTCGCAAGTGGAATAAAGGCAATTGGCCTAATGTATTATTTTGATTAATTGTTATTGTTTGGAAAACATGAAAATTATCCTTATTATTTACTAAATAAATACTATGTTGTTTTGACATCATATTTGTAAAATAAGAAAGTGTATAACGTTATTCTGAAGTGTAAAGTTGAAAATGAATAATTTTATTTTTTATGATTTCATTTTAAATGATCAATTATGTTCATATCAGTCAAAGTTTGACGATGAAATCAATATGAAAAAACAATGAAATATATTATTGTACTTGCAGAATAAAAATACACTATTATGATATGATGATATACTTGTTTCCATTAGTTCACCATGTATGAACAAATATGTTTTGTAACAGTTTACGAGATATATATAGGTGAACAAAGTGTTGTCTTTTATCAGCAGTATATAAGCATAAGATAATGAATATTCGTTAATAAAATTATATCTGTTTTTATAGTTTTATTACGGAAAAACAATTACGTCTTTATTAAGAAAAGTACTCTATGTAAAAATACAACAAATACAATGATATAGTACAGTTGTACTTAATCAAATAAAGTGTATTATTATGATTAAGTGATGAGATATAAGAATATGTACTCTTTCCAACGTTATGGAATGTTTTAACTAATGTGTAACAAGGATGAATAAACCATCATAGTATGACTTATTTAGATTACGATAATACGATGTGAGGTACTTTTAAAAGAAGGTAACTCGATGAGTTGTTATACACCTCTATCGAGAACAGATAATGTTTTGTAATACGAGAATAACTAAGCGTAAAGATGAAATCATAACTAAATGGTTTTAGATGTAGATATCCCAAACGACATTCTCTTTGTCAAACTCTTATCCATGCTAGCTTAGGATGGCTATGGGAAAGATAATGAATATGTAATGATGCAATTCATTATGTAATCATTACCTTTCCCATAGGGATCCTAAGATGGAACCGATAGGATCCTCTTGACTAGAATATCAAGTCATGATCCCTACAACTTCAGAACTAAAACTTATTTATTTAAACAACGAAATGAGATCCAAATAATTGTGATGAGATGGTTGTGCGGTGATAGAGACAAGTTTCATTGTTTAGTGTGCAAACACGAAACTAAGCTTGCAAAGAAATGCTTGAACCTTTGGCCAAAGTAGTGTAACTAGTTGATACACTATATGTTCACCAATTTCCTAGTTTGTTGTGTCGGATGCCAAATGGAATATAGTTTGATTGATTTTCGTGTTGGCACTTAGGAATTGCACATAGTTCTCAAGACTTGTTTACAAGGTTTAACCAATAGTATACAAGTTATAGTCACTCGGTTAAAGTGAATTTAAGGGGATCGGGTAGATCTAAATGACCCTTGCAATTGCACATGGTTATCAATTGTTATCAGATGGATTGTAAGTATTTGATTTTGTTGTATTTTAATTGTTGCGTGTTAAAAATAATTGAAGGCATAATTTGTGATGAAGGGGTTTATTTAGAAAAAAAAAAATCCCTAAATTTGGATGAAAATCATTAGGTTGTGGAGCTTGTTTTCATGTGTAAAAATGTTGAAGACTGTACACTAAGAGTACGTAGACTTTTCACAATTGTCTCGTTGGGGTTCGGGAAATGTCCTCGATATACCGAGAAAAGTGCTTTTCTCATATGGGCGGGATTTTGACCCATATGTTTATGGGACAGTTTTGGCCCATGGTTTTAATACCCACGGTTTTGTAAAATTACTTAAGCAGTTGTCTACTTATGTGGTTTTATGCATATGGTAGGTATATAATGTAACATTGTAGATGTGTATGAATTCGAGTGTGAATTATGTAGAGTTTGTTGAGCATAGCTCCAAACAGATCTGGTATTGTATTGAGAGAGCGGTGGCTTGTAATAAAATCTAAGCAAGTGATTCTTGGTGGACGTAGCCCAAATTGGGTGAACCATGTTAAATATCATCTCTTTATGTTGTGTTATTTTTATTATGCACTTTTATTTCAAAACTATAATATTTTCGCATATTAGTTTCTCTTTTGTTGTGATTACGTGAGGGACTCATCCACATATTTTATCCCTTATTTCCTAACAATTGGTATCGAACCTAGTTTGGTTTGTTGAAGTGTTGAATCACGAGAAAAAAATTAGCTTCGAGTGGGAGCTATGGCGGATGATGGAAGATCAAGGGTTGATTAATTCAACGGGCAAAAATTTCACTCTTTGGAAGATGCAAATGGAAGATTACCTTTATTTGAAGAATCTTTATATTCCATTGTTCGAGAAGGTGAACAAACCCTCGAGCATGATGGATGCGAAATGGGATTTCTTTGGATAGGAAGGCACTTGGGGCAATCCGTCTGCGTCTGTGTCTTGCATGTTCAGTATTGTTTAATGTTTCAAAGGAAAAGACTACAAAAGAACTGATGGATGCATTAGGGAAGTTGTATGAAAAACCCTCTACCTCTAATAAGATTTTTTTAATGAAAAAGTTGTTTAATATGAAGATGTCGAGAATGGTTCGATGTGAGATCATTTAAATCATTTTAATACGGTTGTAAATATACTAGCTTTGGTTACAATAGAATTTGATGAAGAAGTTAGGGCTTTATTAATTCTATGCTCTTTACCTGAGAGTTGGAATATCCAGTAATGGTGGTAAGCAACTCGGTTCGGGTAACTCAAAGTTGAAGTTTGAGGATGTTGTAGGGGTGAATCTAAGCGAGGAAATGCGAAGAAAAAGATCAGGTAATCTTCTACTTCATGGAATGCTTTGACAATGGAAACTAGAGGGAGACAAAAGAATAGAGGAAGTCGTTGAAAATTGAAAGATCGGGCAAGGTCAAAATCTAAAAACAAGATAGTATGCTAGCACTATGGAAATTTTGACATGTAAAGACGGATTGTTGGGAGCTTCAGGATAAGAAGAAACAACAAGAAGAAAACAAGGAGGCAAATGTGACAACGGGTAATGTATGTCAAGATGCTTTGATTCTTTCTTTACACAATATTGTTGAATCTTGGGTTTTAGATTCACAAGCTTCTTTCCATGCTACTCCACATAGGCATTATTTTGTTGATTATGTTCAAGGGGATTTTGGTCATGTTTTTCTTGGTGATGATGTGCCTTGCATATAGTTGGAAAAGAATCTTTGGGTTAAAATGCAAAATGGGAATACATAGCTATTGAAGGATTTCAAACATGTGCCTACTTTAAAATGAAATATGATATTGGTAGCCCAGTTGGGAAGTGATGGTTGTATTATGATATTTACAGCGAACTCTTGGAAGGTTACCAAGGGTGCTCTTGTGGTGGAAAGAGGTAAGAAGGTAGGAACCTTGTATTTAACCACTTATAACACTAATTTTTATAATCTTGTGTCTTCGATGTAGATATAACATTGTGGTACTATAGGCTCGGTCATATGAGCCATAAGGTCATGGAGATCATAAAGAAGGATTTTCCGGATATACATAAATAAGTTTGGAATTATGTGAGGACTGTATATATGGGAAACAAAAGCGAGTAAGGTTTCTCAAGGTTGGACCTACAAAGAAAGAGAGTAAGTTAGAGATGGTGCATTATGATGTGCGGGGGCCGGCTCGAGTGATCATCTCTTAGGGGTTCAAGTTATTATTTACTTTTATTAATGATGTAACAAGGAAAGTTTGGGTTTATTCTATTAGAAAAAATCGATGTATTTGACACTTTTGTTAAATGGAAAGTCTTTGCAGAGAATGAAACAGGTCTTAAGCTAAAATTTCTCGGTCAAATAATGGAGGGGAGTATTACAACAATGAATTTGATGATTATTGTTCTAAGAATGGAATACGCATGCAAAAGGCAGTTCAGAACTTCGCAGCAAAATGGGGTGTCGAAAGGATGAACAGAACAATAATGGAATGTGTTAGGAGCATGAGGTTACATGCATGATTATCTCTTTCTTTTTTGGGTAGAAGCGGTGAGCACAACTATGTACTTAATAAGCAGAGGACCCTCAAGTGCCTTGGATGGAGGCATACATGAGGAGGCTTGATATGGTAAGAGAGTTGAATATTCATTTCTTAGAGTCTTTGGATGTGAGATGTTTGTCGATATAGATAAGGATGATATGACCAAGATAGAGGCTAAATCAAAAAAATGTAATTTCATTAGTTATGGTGGTGATGGCTTTGGATATAAATATTGGAGTATTAAGGAGAAGAAAATAATTTGATCTATGGATGTGGTATTTAATGAGAAATTCATGTATAAGTAGTTGTTGCGGAAAATAGGGAAGAATCCAAGACAAAATATGTAGTGGTAGAGGATCTTCCTGGATAGCAAAGTGACATATGAATCAGTTCGGAACCTCCTCAACATGAACCCCAAACTCCTATATTGAGGAGGTCTTCTAGGGTAAGAAGAGAACTGAAACATTTTTCTCCTTCTCTTTATTATTTATTACTCATTGATAGTGGAGAGCTAGAGAGACTTGATGAAGAAATGCAGGTAGATGTCAGGAAGAAGTGGGAGCAAGCCATGGATAAGGAGCATTAATCTCTCATGGAGAACCATACATGGGATTTGGTGAAGCTACTCGAAGGTAAAAGAGCATTACATAACAAGTGGGTGTTCGAGTCAAAAAGGAATAAGGAGGCAAGAAAAGATACAAGGTCTCAGTTAGTGGTCTAGGGGTTTGCATAGAAAAAGTTATAGATTTTGATGAGATTTTTTCTCGTGTAGTAAAAATGACTTCTATTAGAACTATTCTAGGAATATTTGCAGCGAGAAGACTTGTAATTAGAACAGACTTGATGTAAAGATTGTATTTCTCCATGGTGATTTGGAGGAGGAACTATATATGCAAAGCAACTGAGAGGGCTATGAGGTCAAAGGTAAAGAGGAGACAATGTACAAACCGAAGAAAAGCTTGTATGGCTTGAAACAAGCTCCATGTTAATGGTATAAGAAATTTGATAGCTTCATGAAGGAACAAGGTTATGTTAGATGTCATTCTAACCATTGCATGTATACAAAGAAATTTGAGGATGGCATTTATATTATCCTCGTGTCTATATGTGGATTACATGTCGGTTGCGGGTAAAAGCATGCAAGAAATAAAATTACTCAAGAAGTAGCTAAGTGAATCCTTTCTTTATGAAGGATTCGGGTAACCAAACAAATCCTTAGTATGAGGATATCTCGGGATAGGAAGGAACAGTGACTTTTATCTCGGAAGAGTACATTAAAATGGTTTTGGAGATGTTTAATATGTAGGATGCTAAACTAGTTGGGACTCCTTTGGCAAGCCATTTCAAGTTATCAAAGAAGTGTCCCAAGACATAGCGGAGAGAAACCAAATGTCTAAGGTACCTTATTCATCGGGGTTGGTAGTTTGATGTATGCCATGGTGTGTACCGGGCTTGATATTGCCCATGCGGTGGGAGCGGTGAGTAGATTTATGAGTGATCTAGGTATATATCACGGCGGGTAGTAAAGTGGATCCTTTGGTATTTGAGAGGGACCACGGGGACAGGTCTTGTGCTACGGTGGATCGAGACACCACTTTGTTTAGTTATGTAGATTTAGATATGGTTGGAGATGTAGATAACGGGAGGAGCACGACGAGTTATGTTTACACTATAAGTGGGACAAAGAGTGAGTTAGATTTCACAACTACATAAGTTGGTGGCTTTATCAACCATGAAGGCTAAGTATGTTGCTGCTATAGAGGAAAGCAAACAAATGATTTGGTTACAGCAATTTCTTGGGGATTTGGGGCATAAACAAGAGGAAGGAAATTTGCATAGTGATGGTCAGAGTGTTATAAACCTAGCTAAGAACTCGATTTCCACTCTAGGATGAAGCATATATAGTTAAGGTACCATTTCATTAGGATAGCTTAGGAGGAAGTGAAGTTAAAGTTGGAGAAGATTCATACCAATCGAATCTTGTAGACATGATGACCAAAGTGGTCACAAGGGAAAAACTGAAGTTGTGTTTAGCTTTGGTTGGTCTTCACGGAAACTAGTGAAGGGTTGCGAAGCTTGCTCGGAGGAAAACTAGTCTCCAAGTGGGAGATTGTTAAGTTGGGAGCCTGTTTTCATGTGTGAAAGTGTTAACAACTATACACTAAGAGTACTATACACTTTTTGATTGTGTTGTTACCGGGAAGCATGATTTTCTCATATGGGTGGGATTTTTGACGCATAGGTTTATGGGATAGATTTGGCCCATAGTTTTAATACCCACGGTTTTGTAAAATTGCTTTAGCGATTGTCTACCTATGTGGTTTTATGCATATGCTAGGTATATGATGTAACATTGCGGATGTGTACGAATTTAGGTGTGAATTCTGTAGAGTTTGTTGAGCATAGCTCCAAACAGATATAGGTATTGTATTGAGAGAGCAATGTCTTGTAATAAAATCGAGTAAGTGATTCTTGGTGGACATAACCCAAATTGGGTGAACCACGTTAAATATTGTCTCTTTGTGTTGTGTTATTTTTATTCTCGCACTTTTATTTCGGAGTCAGAATATTTTTGCATATTAGTTTCTACGGGTGCGATTCTTTGAGGACTCATCCATATATTTTATCCCTTATTTCCTAACAAAACCCTAAATTCATTAGGGAATTTAATATTACAAGTCTTGGGTATTGAGTAGACGATATAAACCCTAAGCTAGGT
The DNA here is from genome assembly GCA_018340775.1 of Taxus wallichiana var. yunnanensis. Lineage (NCBI taxonomy): Eukaryota > Viridiplantae > Streptophyta > Pinopsida > Cupressales > Taxaceae > Taxus > Taxus wallichiana. The sequence goes on along the minus strand of CM031234.1, from coordinate 213,425,028 downwards.
AAAGGGTTCAAATAATAATGGGTTCACCAAAATGTATCAACCCTAAATTAATTGCAATAGATAAATCTAATTGATTTAATTAGGATTGAATAATACATGTTAAAAGGGAAATATTAATACAAGCATTTGCAACCATACAATTAAAATTGGGTTGTTTGCAAGCATGTCAAATTGATAAAGAAATTGGAAATAAAAATAGGGTTAGAAAGGTGGCTTTTTTTGCAAATCATTCTCACATTGTGTTGTTACCAAATCTAGGAAGTATGTAGAACTATAAATGTGCTCATATCAATTTTTTCAAGTGTCAAATCGTACCTGGCATGACCATATAAAGGTCGGGACCAAATTCCAAAAACCGACCCTATTCGAATATCTTGGACTAGAATATGGAAACGTTTTAATTTTTCTTGTGTCATTTCTTTGTCACGTATTTCACACATTTGAATATTCAAATTCACCTATAACCCTATTTTTCACACATCTATCTGCAAAACAAACCTAGCTTCCTAGAAGAACCTCAAACAATCATTAAATATAAAAAATAAAACATGTAAATGTTTGAGTTGCATTGACCTCACAAGTCACCTTGTTTATGAGTCATCGAGTGTTACACTACATTTCAAACTCAACATATTTCTCCTATTTTCTTGTGAAAGTGTGCATTTAATCTTGAACCCTTTACCTAGATTTTCCCTTACGTTTATGCATCTATGTATAAGGCTATGCTACTTTACTCCCATAGAAAGCTTTGCATGTAAATGTGCAAAATAGATTTATGCCCTCATGTGTTGTGATATGAAATATGAAGATAGTAATCTTGCTTTAATAACACAAATTTGGTACATAGATAGGTACATTATAGATAGTAAATGCCTAAGGTGAACTTGTATATATAGGAGTTTATCACTTTGAAATTTGAATCTTAGTGGCACGTAAAACTAACCAAAAACATAATATATGAAAGAGAAAATAGTAATAAAAAGACCCAATGGACAGAAAGGACCCAAAACTCAAAAGGGTCGTGAACGTACATATCGGTCAGGGCCATAACATGGTTTTGACCAATCTATACTGAGAATTGGACCAAAATCACCAAAATTAAAACAAATAATGGAAAAGGCCAGAGATCTATGTGACACGGCATAAAAACACAAATAAGCATCAAGTATGTCACAAATTAGAGTATAAATCAATAAATGTAAAAGTAAAACAAGGACTTGTGCCACTAAGAATTAGTTACATTGTTCAAGACTTACATGTACATAAAGGTTGCCAAAAGCATGATGTAATAATGATTTTGTGCAGATTTTAGTGTCTACACAATGGTGCTACATAAACACACTTTTGGGTCGGGCCTTCCATCTGCAATGGAAGATCCACCTTTTCATATGGGTATACTTCAAAACCTCATAAGTAGATGTTATTATTGTTGCAAACCCTTGTTTGATTCTTTCGCTAAGAAGAGAATAAATATGGATCACATTCTCCATCCCAAGTTGAGTTATCTAGACACTCACGAGAATGTGGTTAGGTCATTAGCACCTATGAATTTCCAGTGTTGTTTCCTTCATTTTTAATTGGGGTATTTAAATTTCTCAACTCTTATTTTAACAATGTCGCTCTCGAATATGGTTCAAGTGAAAAAAATTGGTTGCATACCATAAAGGGTATTTGTTTCCTATATTTTTCAATTTCAATCTTTTTCGATGTTTCATCTATTTCAATTCAATTATCATTATGATAAATTAATCTACACGTGTTTATTTGCATATTTTCACATGAGACAATGGGACATTACAATACACCGATCAACACCTCAATGGTTAGAGGCACACAATTTCCTTTCTCCTTTTAATATATCATTTCAATACTATATTAAAGGAAAACAACTATAAACCCCTAAATTTGGTCTTTGACACTTGGCAACATCAATTTTGTACTCTTTGGCATGCTTGGGCAATTGACACACATATGAATTTTTATCACACTTCCCTCCAATCCAATGACCAATACATCGTCTTATCCATCTCGATCTTCCAATTATTCATAATCAATTGTTTATACAAAAATATTTTAGAAATCCTCCATGGACATTGTCCATTTCATATATCCTTGTTTTTAGCCTCTAGACAGTACCATCTACCTCAAATACTAATGTATGAAAGTATGATCCTCCTCCATTTACAATGTCCTTACACCATGGGAAACTAGATTTTTAACATGGCACTTTCATTAGGTTGGAATAAGATTGATTTAACAAAGAGTCGTATGTATATAAAAATAACCCTTCAGTCATTATCATCTCTTGACATCCACACACCTTAGAGAATACTTCATAAAAGACATATATGTCTCATATCTTCCAAGAGTAGCCCTAGACCAATCCATTGATATCAAAGGGGGTCTCAAGCCTTTATTTTGGCCAATCGGTGACAAATTAGGGAAATAGAGTTATGTATGATGTGGATAACATATATGAACAAATCAGTACCCTACTTGATTATGGTTCCACTAATTTGTAGTCTCTCAAGCTTGGACCATTTCTTAATCCTTAGATCCCTCTGTGGCTACCTAAGGTTCGTGTTAATACTTGATTGAAGGCTTTGAATGAATTTTCATTGTTGTTCAAATGGACTTACCTAAGCATTCCTATGAGAAAGGGAAAACTCCAAAATCTAGAAGATCTCTTTCTTCTTTCTTGTCCTTTGAAGAGTTCAATACGCTTGAGGATTCAATGTTAAGTTTCTTTATATATACTTCTTAATTGGTTGTGATTTACAAATATTTTTGGGTATCAAATTTGATAGTTTTTCGGATGAAAATTAGGTAACCACCTATCATCAAGTGCATTTGTTCTTTCAAAATACTATTGATCATAATCCAACTTGTAAACCTTGATAATGCATATTTGTTTTTAAAAAATAACATATTGTCAATCTTAATGATGCAACTAAAATACTATTGATTATAATTCAAGTTGTAAAGAAGGGTTTATTTTAGGGGCAAATATTCATGAATAGGTGAATATTAGGAATTTTTAATTTTGAATTTGGTGAATTTTTCACTACCGTATGGTAGCGTGTTCGCCAAAATTTTATGGGTGCTAAAACATTTTGAATATAATTTTTCCTTCATGTTTCTACTAAGGGTTGACCAATGTTAGTATATTCTCCTTCATGTTATAACATACTATTATATATAGGATTAATTCACCATAATATAGTAATACAATTTACTTTCAAAATTCATTAATAAGCCTATGAAAAATCCAAAGTATAAGCCAAAAATCCAAGGAATAAGCGAAAGAGGTAAGCAAAAAGTGAATTGTTGTCATCAAGTTTTTTTGTAAAATTGTTCTTGGACGACAAAATTAATTTGTATTGTCGTAAGCCTAAGGCAATGATGACTGCGTAATGTCGATGGTAATGAGAACATGTTACCGGATAATAACAATTAATTGTGTTACTATCGTAACATTGTTTTATGTTGTCATCAAATCAATGAAAGTGTTTATTTTTTCGTTCGCCAATATTCATTTGTGTTGTTTTTATTAGTGTTAGTTTGTGTTACCGTATGGTAACATTAAGTTGTGTTGTCATTCCGTAGCATGATATTTATTTTTTGCAGTCTTGCATTTATTTTTACATAATCATATTTGAAACTTCTACATTTTTTTGTCGCATGTGCAGACTTCAAAATCACCCATATAATGGCCCCTATTACAAATGAGAAAAGAACTCAAGGAAAAATAAAACACAACATGGACATTTCAAAATATTTCAGTCAACCAACAATAACCCCAGTGGAAAGAGGTAATTTTGACTCTAATTATGTTAATGTTACTTTATTTTTTGATTTACTTAGGAATGTATAAAAAACCAATTTCTTTCAAATGCAGAAAACCCTAGCAATGACCTTACTCCAGATGAAATTCCCAATTAGCAGAGTAATTCAATTCAAATTGATAAGTATTGATAATCCCATTTTCCATCCAACTCAAACTTCGATAAACATTCCAAAAACACACATCGAAATGTAAGAGTGGGAAGTGGACTATAGGAAGGACTTATAAATTTGAATGGTCAACCAAATATCCATTCATTGAACCTATTGAACCAAAAAATAGTATTGATACTCCTACATAATGTAGATGTACTATATGTAGTTGGAAACTAGGCAGAGACCACAAAATGCAATTGAAGTTAGACACAATAGAGAAGCATTGTGGGAAGGTATATGAGTCTAAAAAGTAAGATGATGGAACAGTAATAAAAACAACTAGATGGAAAATTGAGGAAGATTGTTTACATATGAGATATGCAATAATATGAAAATCATCATAAACATCTTCAAGACCTAGTTGAGAAAGGTGGAACAATAAAGCTAAATTTGAAAAATCTACTGATGCAAGTCTTTTGGAAAAACTCATACAATTCAAAACAATATTTCACATTTTAAAAAAGGGTAGAAACAATTTCAGATCTCATTGATTATAAGATATTGTTTCAATCTAATGGGTTTCCAAATATTCCAACAACACATTGGTCAGATACTAGTGCATGGGAAATGGAAAAGTGTATGGGAGAAATTGAAATCACTAATTTGAGAGAGAAGGTAAAAATGTGAATTTTATCACATTGTCAATTGATGAGGTCACAACAGTAGACAATACATCCTGGGTATGCATGCATGTCTACACTTTTAGTTTCAATAACCATTTCAAGGAAAATCATCTACTAGTTATGCACAAAATGATGGAGAACTACAATTCTAAGAACCTCTACAAACTTGTTATTAAAAATTTGAAGGAAATAGTTAGTATGGATGATCATTCAATCTCTGCAAAGATATTTTTTTAGGAGTTGATGGTGCAACTATCATGCAAGGTCACAAAATGGGCTTTGTATTCATCTTCAAACAATTGTATCCCCTTACATGATACCTATTCACTGCATGGCTCACATAATGAATCTGACTTACAAGATTGTAAGTAATTTTGAAAATGTTGTTAAAGTGGAGGAGCTTATATGGGACTTGCATTCATATATGTCAAGCAGTCCTAAAATATTTTTGGAGTTTCAGATATTTTATGTTGGAATAACAAATGGTAAAAATTTTTTCTAAAAGATGTTGACACAAGATGGATATCATTGTATGATCCAACTTGCAGATTTTTTAGGAATACATGTCCTTAGTAGGGTATATGTTCAAGAATCGTAGAGAAGTTGACAAGGCTAAAGATTTTTGTATCGATTGATAGATTTAGAGACATTATTAACTTTATGCGGTATTTTTCCAATGCTAAAGGAAATAAACAACTTGGTGAAACATGCTCAAGAAAGATCCATATACATTGTTGATTTTATAAAATTAAGGAGACAAGTATGTATGATTTTGGATACCTTATATTCCACCCAAGACTGGTTTCAAAAGCCAATTTTTAGTAGCTGGAAGGTTTTGACAAATACAAAATATCCCAACAACTATTTGAAGTTCAATATCAATGGTCATCTTTGTATTTCAGTTGATGGGAAAAATATTCCAATGCACACTTTCTATAAGATCCTTATGTAATAGGTTTTGAAATTGAGGAAGTACCAGTCACAAGTGTTCTTTTTTATGCTACAATTTCTGATACACGGAAAAATTGATGAAGATATCTGAAACATTATCTTTTGAGATCAGAGAACGTTTTAAAAATAGTGATTTGCTTGAGGCCATGGGAGTTGTAAATCCCATTTTCTGGAATCCGATGATTGGTGAAGAACAAAGAGCTACAAACTTTGGGAAATCCATGACTGCACTTATGGAGCAATTTTACAAATCTTCAGATGTTGATGGAGGGGAATTGAATGGTATATTGGAAAAAAATATTCATATCATAGTCACAACATTTTGCATATACAATGACTGATCAATATCATACTATTGTTGAACCATCAGAAATGGGAGCTATCACACTATTGTGGAGAAAGATGTATCAGAGTAGCATTCTGAGAGAAAATATAAGTGAATACTTCAAACTATATGAACTCATATAGACAATGATTCTTGGGTCTGTTGAAGATGAAAGGGTATTTAGTGCACTTACATTTGTGAAATCAAAACTTCAAATGATTGGACAAGAATTTGGAAACTTGTTTAAGACTCTATGTTTCAAGATACGGAGTGGACACATTTCCATATGAAAGAGCACTAGCTACATGGACATATCTTGCAAAAAAGAGCTATTAATCAGATAGAAAACAATGGAGTCTCTAATTATGGTGAAATTGACTTGGACTCTACTAGACTAGAAACTGCAACAAATAAAATAAGTGATGAAGGACCATTAAGGATAGGGTTGTTTCAACTACCAGACAGTTGAAAGTATTCATTTTCTAAAATATATATTGTGACTCGATTTTTTTTTCAATTTCATTTACATATATTGCGCATATAATGTTTGGAAATTTTTAAAATCCTTTTTATATTTTTATAATGTTTGGAAATAACATATGGTAGATAGTTGTGCAATCTACAAATTGGATGATGTAATAAAATTAAAGTTCCTTACTAGGAAAGTATGTTCAATCTTTGATTTCTCACTATCAATTCCACAAGCACACGTGTTCAGCAAAGATATTATAATCCATATATCCCATCATGATTATTAGGATTAATAAAAAACATAGCAGTCTATATCCCATCATGATTATTGGAGATAATCTTTACATGATGAATCAACTATCAAGATTCGACAACAACATGCACATCCAAGTTTTAAATATTGAGTGCATACATGTTTGAAACTAAATTGAACAATGTAAATCCAGATTCCAAAATCCATGTATATTATTCATCAACTGTACAAGCTTGAAAAAAGATAAAAGCTTTCATTTAACAACAAGCATGAGAGAAATAAAAAGATTGACAATTTCACATAAAGATAATGTTTTCAAATTTCATTTGTCAAATACAATGATTTACATCAATAGTTTTAATTCAAGTTCATTTGGACCCTTTCCTTGAACAGATTCAATAACATCGACAACATTTGAACTATCTTTTATTACACAAACTCTACTAATTATTTTGCAACTACATTAATATTTTCTAAATTTTGTCTATCTTCTCTAGCTGCATCTCCTGCTGAAAGGAGAGAAGGATCCTCATTATTTTTTTTCTTCAAAAGAATATCCATGATCCATTCATTCTCCTTTATAATCCTCTACAAAGTATTGTTCTTCTTGTTTAACAAACAAGTTTTTTCTTTTTAAAACCAATTGCCTCTCTGACACTCTCTCTCTCTTTTCTCTCTCTCTCTCTCTCTCTCTCTCTCTCTCTCTCTTGTGCTCATCTAACACCTGCACCTCTGTCTTAAAATTATGGTATTTTGATTGCAATTAAAAATCCCATAATTAGTATTTAGAAGCAGATAAACTATAACAATATATGTGTGTATATATATATATATATATATATATATATATATATACATATATACACACACACACACACACACACACACACACACACACACATACACATATATATACACACTCCGGTGTGTGTGTGTATACACACACATATACATACACACATAGATATATATATATATATATCTATAAAAAAAAATCATAACTTACCACGGCCAAGTATTTCTTTACATTAGCAATAGTGACAAGTTTCTTGTCTCTATTCCACTTATTGTAGTAAGATTGTGCCTCGGCATTCAAATTAGCCAATCTATTAAGCATTATAGTCAAAACTTGGTCAGTATTGTAAATATTATTGGTGATTGCATTACTAGATTGTGCTTGAGCAAGTAAAGCATCAATCATCACACGGTTCATTTTTAATCAATGAAAAAGTCTTTCTTTGTGTTTCAAAATTATGATATCTATCATTAATTTATTTTATCAAGGCTTTTCACTCTGATCTCCCAAATCTTCATCTCCTTAATGTCAGAATAACATTTTCCATCACAAGGGCTATAGCATTATCTAGAACACAAGGATGTCTACTAAAAATTTGGTCTTCGCATCATCATCCAAATTTTCCTGCCCAGTTGGGGAAGGAGGATCTGAAGAGGATGGTTGTTGTGGCACTTGCACCTCCTTACGTGCAGATTGAGTGAGATCTTCGGTATGCTTCCCTATGGTGCCATGTCATAAAGGTTGTCAAAACCAAGATACTCCTCATCCATATCAATATTATTTAAAACAGAAGTGCCTCTGGCACTCTACATGCACGCTAATTGAAAAATTGGGGAACTATGTTGTGAAATTATGTGTCCCCCTGCTCATTCCAGGAACACAATCCTCTTTCCCCTACCATAAGATGAAGGTAGAAGGGGAGGTTAGACTGATGTACTCCTTAAGCATTGAGCTAGAGCAATGGGGTTGGTGGTCGTGGTCGGACTACGAGGTTAATTTCATATTGCATTTACAAAATATATACGAGCATCAATACTTTAACAATATCAAATTTAGTATGTTGATTCTTGAAATAATGAAGACAAACAAGTGAATAATAAGAACTTCAAATTAATAAGAATGAAATCAATCAATATTTCTTACGCTATGAATGTTGTTGTCCATAATCAACAGACTATGGCACTCATGAAAGGGGGTGGTGGCATTGTAAAACCTAAATTTAGAAAAACCAATTAAAAAGAATGATAAATTCCTAAAAGAAATACTAATATAAATAAAATTTAATTCACTATTTATTAGTTACTTAGTACTAGAACTTGAAGGGCCTAAGTGATGAAATGGTGTAGACTTTATCTCTTCTTTCTCAGGTATGTATGTAGTGTCTGCACTAACATGAGCAGACACACCATGTGTCTCAGAGTCGTTGATGTGCTTTGGACAAGGATGCACATTAGGATAATGAAATATGTCATTGTCAAGAATCGAGATTCAGATTATCATTAGTCTTTAAAAAAATTTAATCAAAATTAAAACGAATGTGCATTATAATTTATGGATAAATCAAAACTGGATTGGCCATACATTCTCACATTCTCTTGCTATTATGGACCGGACGATCCATGGAACCGCATCCATTTGGTTCCTATTATCCCTCTATGTTGTTGGCTTGCTAGTGATAGCCATAGAGTCATCGATCATGGTGACATCAATTGGATTTTTGTCACTAGAACCCTCACACCCAACAAGGTTATGTGCGTGAATTGTCGCATTATGAAATCCATTGTTTTGTTTTCTTTGACCTGTTCAAAACAAAGTTACAAATTATATATTTATAAGAATTGATTTTAAAATGATTTTTTTTTTGAAAGAATCAAGATAGAATGCTTTTAAAACAAAATACTCACCAACTATTGGTCCAGAGGAATTCCATGTTTATCCATCTTCTCATGTAGAGCAGTTGGAATAATTGTTGATTTGAGTCCGTAAAAACCCTCATAATATAAAGCAAGAACATAACAAGAACAAGAAATAACTGCAACATGATTCAATTTGGCTCTAGCAAGGTCAAAATGAATCCTTGATGAAAGAAATGTGCACCAATCAATCTAACACCGGAAATGGTTTGGAGAAGGTAGTACAATGCCCACTAAGGAATGTCAATGTATCTTCCCTGTAACACAATGTAGGATTGGAAAAATTCTACCATTTCCAGAGAAAGGTATCTTTGATAGATTGTGTGTTAATCTCTTTTAGAGGGATTATTAACCTCAACCTCAACAAAAAGATCGTAATGAGACTCTAAAAATTTCTTTTTCTCATCAGGTATAACGGATTTGGTGGTTACAGGAAATGCATTTTGATGGGGTAGGCCTGTTAGACGATGAATATCATCGGTGTTATTCTAATGACAAATTAGTGGGATGGTAATGCAACAATGAAAGTGCCATCAAAACTATTATACATTTACATTAAATTATTTAATAACTTGTGTTCTGTCTGATATTGGGGCATGTAAATAAGTCCATGGAACCCTGAGCTACCAATCCAATCGATTGATTGATTATTTGAGGGTCTTCTAAAGAATTGTAGTAATTGTGGATACAAGATACAAAATGTTTCGGTAACATAGGAAATTGTTTTAATGGACTTTTTCTTCGTGTCATTATTCTTGAATCTTGAATCCTTGATGTTTTGATTCTTTGAAAAAAGAGGTGTTAGCAAATGGCATATACTTGTATACGAGGATCGTAGAACAAATCGTGTGGCTACAATAATGGAAGTGGATGAGAAGGCTAGAGGTTGGAGCTCTAAAAAAATCTCTTGAAGAAACTTGCAAGTGAAAATGGGACAAAATGAATGGGGATGGGTATATATATAGGAAAAGAAAGGGTCGTGGGCCGGGCCTACGAGATCAAGGTTGGAAGACCTATGACTGGGGGAATGTCGATGACAACAACAAAAAAAAAGTGTTGTCGGCACAACGGCAACAAAAGGATGTGGGTCATTGCCATCCGGGAATATAATAGTAATCTCGAACGTCAACGAAACTATGTTCTCGGATGACAATGCATAGTTGGAAAGCTACCGTCCGGGAACAATTTAACTCAATGAAAGTGTGTTACCAAATGCGTCAACAAATTGTCCAGAACATAACATATGTGACAAAAATTTGTTACCGTCTAGGAACAAGCGCATTTTGTTACCGACCGCAATACCGTGTCGTCGCCTGGGAATAGGTGGATTTTGTTACCGACCGACAACAATGTGTTGTTGTCCGAGAACAAGTGGAACATTATAGCGGTCGGTAACACGTGTCGGTGTTGTTGTCCGAGAACAAGTGGAATGTGTTACCATCGGTAACATATTTTCTTTTGTTATCGTTCGATAGTACTCCATACATATCATCTGGTAACTTTACATACTTGTCGACCGAATGTACAGACAAAAAAAAAAACTTGCAAAAAAACTACATTCACTATCGTCACAAAACTCTCATTTCCTACATTCGCCAACCATGCAAATTGCCTTTTCATTAGATTCGTCGCTCATTCTATAATAAGTTTTGGAGAAGGGGTCTTAAAATGAACCCTGTTGTGAAACTTGAGTAACACATCTTTGTTGTTAAAAAACAAGACATTGTTAATCTTTATGATGCAACTTTATGCTTCCATTGGTGGTTGCATTTTGTGATGTTGGATTGATTTCTCAATATGTATTATCGTCAAGGAGTATAAAAAAGATATATAAAGGTGGATAAATGTGTATTTTTGTATAGATTTTGGGTCATTCAAACTCAATATTGATTTCGTTTGGAAGCCAAATTGGCTTTCCAAATTGTTGGGTTTTGATTGGGTGTGGAGTCTCTGTTCAACTACTATTTCTTATTAAAAACACAATTGCCTCTATAAAATGCTTCAAAGTTGGTAAATTTTTATGAATGTAACATCTAGATAATAAATACTAAGTTCATAAAACCATGCATTTTTTCGGAAGGTAATCAACACTTTATGAAAATAATGGTGAAGGGTTTGTGTTTTCATGGGATACTTATGCAACACTATCTCTTGGCTCACATCAAGGGCCAATTCCAAACAATCGTTCGTTTAAAAATAATTTAAAGGAATGGTTGGAGCACAATTTGTTTTATCTGCATGAGCTAAGAAAAGAAGGTATTTCTCTAATATTTTGATGAAATAAATTTTGCCAAATTAATTATTTGATAGGAAATGGAAATAGATGGTAATGGTTCGTGATTTGTTTGTATTTGTTATCATTTTTCCTTCTTGAGAAAAACCGTGCTTTTATTGAAAGAGGATCATTTAAAATTTTAATTACTCAAAAATGAAGATTAAAGGGAAGCAATGGCCTTAAATAAAATTTTATTTATCATTTGTGGAGTACATGTAATTATGTTCAATGAATTTGGTTATTTTCTATATTTATCCCTAACCAATCATCTTGGAAATGCTTCTACGACTATAATACTCCTCCTCCTCCTAGATTAAAGGCATCCCTAACTACCAATTGGATGAAAAAGCAAATGGTCCTTTTTTTTAAGGTAAACACAATATAAATAATATGGAAGGCCCTTCTTTAGAAATCACATTTAAATCTAAGAGCATCAAAGGAAGGGGGCAAAGTTAATTGGGTCACACTAAAACCACCGTGAGGAAATCATTATATTATAGTGCTCCATTGTAATAGTTAGTATATTTGTGAGGGTTGTTGAATAATTAGTTATATGATTTATGTGTATAATGGTTGTTATAACCACACACGTAAATAGGTTTGGAGGAATATTGGGTGGTTGTGAGAACACCCGTAGGATAGTGTACTAGAGAAATTTGTGAAGTTTGTTCTCCTCGAATGCAGGAGAAACTCCTATATATTTATAAATTGTTAGTCCAATAAATAATATGAATATATTATTAGTGTGTGAATCGTAGTAGGTCTTTTTGTGTCCATTATGGAAGGATAGAATTTTAGAGGGCATTTCACTTATTCTATTGCCCAATTTATGGATTTCTAATTTGCAAAATTATTTCTAATTTTGTTTCGAGAGATCCTAACCAAAGATCAAGACACATCTATTTGTAATTTACTTTAGTTACGACCTCAACTCAATGTTTTGTATTAAGTGACACACTTCCTCAAAGATCTTCATCCAAGTGTTAGTAGTTGCAGATCAAGACACCAAGGAAGACATGATCTACAACGAAAAGCTAATTTTCTCTCACGTCTAACGTTCAAAAGTCTCTCAACTCGACGTGATCAATGATGGATGCGATGGATAACTCCTCCAAATGTGACGTTATTAGATCAGATAGGCCAAAACATCTCGTGCATCTCGGACATAAGAGATTTCATTTTCAGCTACCTTAACAGTCCAACGTGCTTCCATGAGCAAGTCGAGCTCCTTATGTGTACCCACTCAACACCCCTAGTAAAATTCACAAAGATGTGTTGTCTCAATTACAAAATTTCACATGGAGGTGTCTAGACGAGGAGGTGTCTAGACGAAGAGTTATCAAACAATGTGTAAGATTCTACCATTTTGAAAGTGTATGTGTCAAAAAGTCGAGTAACTATGTTTTTTATAAGTCAAATGTTTAATGTTGCTAAGGGTCTTTTACTTTTTTATTTTTAGTTATTAGTAGTGTTCAAGGCTTAGCTAGATATTATTTTTGTACTTTTTAACCAATTAGGAATTGTTATTATTTTCATAAACAAATATATAGTTCTCACAATAATAATAAATATTAGTAAACTTGCACATTTTTAACAAAATAATTACAAATTTTCATTTATCTTCAATTTGATTGGCTTATAAATTGAGATGTTATTGCAGCCTTCAACATTTTCGAGGAAAGGATGATGTGATGACACTTAGTATAATTTATTTGAGGACTCATGTGAACACCTCATAATGATGTAAGGAAAGTTATTGTCACTAAGGAATAGGTGGCACAGTCATACGCCATTCACGATGAGAAAAAGAGTTAAATATATCCAATGACGGATTGAAACCATGAAGGCTCAAAGCATCGAAATTATATGGAAGGAAGAGTTGCAGCCGATCCTCCCACAAAAACGCTACAACTAGGGCCCTCTCTATTTCTGTCTCAACTCATTTCGAGTCCACCACTGGCGAATTCCGTAGGACAACACTGAGGCTAGCAAGTATGACTCACTCAACTTGTTTGAGTGCAAGGACGTGGAATGCTTTCCGGCCGAGCTGAAAAAGATGGAATATTTTCTTTACATAAACTCGAGGCGTTATGCTAAACTGAGGTTCATTATGATCCAACTCACACAAATCACATCGCTTCAGTGTCTGATTACAGATGGTTGCAACCGATCAGCCTATCCATCACGCACGTTCACAGTCAATGCAAACCTGCACAAAATTTGACCGGTGCGGTCTATCCTTGCACCTAGCCAACCTCGAACCCGCGACCCCCACGCCTTATTTCCGGTGCCCCACCATCCTGTTGCGCACTCAGGTATGAAAGACTATGGTGCTAGTTCTTTTTATAAAACTACAAACAACAAACAAAAATTTGGCAGAATACGTTTACCTATATAGACAACAACATAATACGTTGTTACCTATTCCGTCAAAACTAACGGCGACACAACAAAACTAACGGCGACGTGACGGAAAATATTTTTTCCTTTGTGCAAACTTGCGTGAGAGATAGGCCTAGCCAGTTGCAACGACCTAGAGTGGAAGCTTCAAACTTCTCCATCGGGAAACAATTTACAGTGCTCCAGCTTGGAGGATTTAAAATTGCTCATACATTGAAGTTAACTGTCAATTGTGTATACTGAGGCGAGACTTCCTTATGGTCTGCTCTGCAAATTTGACACCATGGAGAGGCTGGAGCTATGCAGAGTCCCGTCAGAGAATCTTCCAGAGGACACAGGAAATGAAAACATTGCAAGATCTTCAACTGAGCAGATTGGAACGCTTAGTCGGAATGCATCTGTGGCTATCGAGGTTGGAACGCTTAGTCTAACATTACGAAGAATAATGTTGGAATACTTGAATGTGAAGGTTCTTCCACCTCGCATTTTAGAATCCATATCGAGAATAGTTACCAATTGACAAATTTCCCAGCCGAATTTGGTAACGAAATATCATTTTCGTCTCTAGAAGAACTCAGGCTAGATAATCTGAAAGCTTGTTGCACGAATCAAAATTGACCAATCATTACAGTCTATACAACCCTATCCATTCACATACTCATTTGATATACTCTTATAACTTTGTAGACTGGAAACTTCAGCTCCATTGATGTCATCGAGCAGCTCTATAAAATCCATTAAACCATCTTCCATGGAAGATAATTCCATCGTTGTTGATGAAAGAGCTCTTAATCCATCACAAGGTTTCGAGCTAAAATCCGAGAATTTCACATCATAAAGAATGAAATCTTCACAATCATCGATGACGAGCTTATTGGGTAGCTCTGTAATCTGCATTAGGTCCTCTTCTATTGAGGAAAGGGATTATGATATGGAGGGAGAAATGAAGGGAAATTCATTTTCTTCAAGGAATACATCATTCCAACAAGGGAATTCAACAATATTTAAACTACTAAAATCTAAGAAATCCCCCTCATTAAAATCTGATGCAACGTTCCAGTTGTCTTTGAGAACAAATCTGTATCCCCATTCGTGCATCACGATCTCCTCCATCATAAAATTGATACATGAAGTGCTAAAAACATAAATTTGAGCAGAATAGGGATCATCAACATCATATCATTATTAGAAACAACTACCAAAGCAATTTATAGCCATGTGGAATGGATTTTATTAATTCCAAAACATCAATTCTGCAAAGTTGTTAAGCACTTTCTCTCTAATTTGTGCTTCAGTTTCCCAACATCATTAAGCATTGCAATTAAAATTCTCTAAATTACATTTGCGGTCAAAATTTTGACATTACCATTATCAATTTCATTTCGTCCCATGTCCTTTTTAGAAAGTTTTTATTGATCTACTTATGTGCTTACATGAACCATTTGTCATTATTCACAACTTTGACCACTCCACATGTATTTTGAATCCTTACATCAGCCAACATTTAGACACCACTTGCCAACTACTCATGTTTCTCCAAATGCAACCACCACGTCTCCTATGAGATCATTTCAATTTTCACCTTTAGCACCATACATGATCATTTCAGTTGTGGTAGTACTTCACAACATTGTTGCTTTTGTTAGATTTATGACTTTTTAATTTTGAGTTATTAGTACATTCTTATTTTATTTGGCCTTTATGTTTTGTTCATTGTGCCAACAAATAAAGAGTCAAAATTGAGATTTAGTATTTTATTTCTTATATGTCAAAGTCATAATATTTGTTAGAAGTCTTCATAGTCAAATTGTTAAATTAATCATTTATGTGTCCAACAAAGTGTTAAAGTTTACTTCGTCAAAAATTTTATTGTCGTGTTATAATCAAACCATCAATCATGTTTTGAGTTGTTAAGATTCATCGTCAAAATTTGATTGTGGGTCACTATCAAAAAATCGAAAAATAAAAATAAAAATTCCTTATGGACGCATTTTCGGTGTTACCCGACATCCAAAAAATAAAATAGTTCACATTGTGAGGGGGAACATGATCTCAATGTTCCATTTTCATTTTTGCATCTTTTCAAATTTGTATTCGATGTAAGCAATAATCCCTATGTATTTCCCGATGTGATAATATAGTGGAAAAGGTGAAAACACAAGAAAAAGCAACACCATGATATTTGGGTTGTTGGTTGTCCTGTAAAACCATCATTTGTTGTGGTTGTTGGTAAGCCACTTGAAAAACCATCCTTGTTGAGGTTGTTGGTTGTCCTAAAAAAACCATCCTTGTTGGTTGGTGGTTGTCTAGTAAAACCATTGTTGAAGGTGGTTGGTTGTCCTGAAGAACCATCTAGATCATGAGCACGCACAGGCAACAAGTTGCAGAAGAAGTGTGAGTGGTTTTCTCTCATGTTCGCACAGTGCCCATGGCCAAACTGACAATGAGGAAGATAATTATGGGATCCCTACTAAGTGAATGTATATTGTTGACTAACAAAGGTCTTGGTGACATATGTAGAGCGTGTTCAATTTTGATAAACATGGTGGACATACATAATTTGCTTAGCCTTATAGATCAATAGTGGTAAGAAGCCTTGTCCCACTTTTTAAGGGAAAATGTGGTTAAAGTATGTTGAAAAACACCTTTATAATATGGACATTAGAGTTACTTTCATATTATTTTCTCATTTCATTCTATTTCAATGTTTCATTGAAGTATATGCTTCGTTTTTACTAGTATTAAATTACGAAGAATACAATTTTTGCAAAATAATCATTTTATTTCTAAGAAAAATTAAATGATTAGAAGATTCCTCTTGGATGAAAATCAACGAAACGTAGAAAGCCACACCCATATACGTTTTAAATGTCTAAAATTTTATTGCTAAGAAAAAAATGGTGACAAGAAAAATAAAGTTGGTATGAATGGATCCTAGTGATGCATTCCTCTAAATGCGATACCATTTGGTTGAAGACAAACTTTATGCTCTCTTTTAATTAAGTGATACAAAGGAGTGTGATTATTAGAAGTGGTTGTCTTACATGTTGCTTTCTACACCTTGAATTGTGAGGGGTTATACTCGCTTATGGAAAGCTAAGTGTGCACATTTGTTCTTCTCTTGTCCCGAAACTATACTAAATAATGCAAATGACCACACAAAATTGGACGGTAAAATAACTCTATTCTTTAATTGGATAAGCCATCACTACACCCACAATTAGAGCTTTTACGTGTGTACATTTCAGCATATGTATCATGGAAGTTCACATCGGCACATGAAGAAGAAAGAAGATGGGTGCACTGAAGCTCTTGATTGCATATCAACCTTTGAGCCATAATGACTAGTGTTATTTGTCCTGCACTCAAAAGAACACTACCTTGATATGTTGAGTTGAAGCAAATGAGGTTGTCATCTTCTAATGAAAGAAGTCTCAAGTGTGGAAAAAGAATGTCGTGGTGTATCAGGAATCACTTCCCAGCCCCCATTAAGGACGGTATAAAGGAGGAAGAAATGACTCTTAAGAGATTATAGTTTGCTATACATCCTTTGCCTACATAGTTAAAGGAATGCTACAATTGTATTTGATGAATTAAGTATCTTCAATTCTAGTGCATTTAATGCTCTCCAAAATGTGGATCAATCAAGAGGTGTGGTGAAGAAAGAATGATAGATGTTATGTTGTAGCCCTCGTGAGGTTGACATGACACCCCCATCGGGT
This sequence comes from Taxus wallichiana var. yunnanensis, assembly GCA_018340775.1. NCBI lineage: Eukaryota > Viridiplantae > Streptophyta > Pinopsida > Cupressales > Taxaceae > Taxus > Taxus wallichiana. The sequence continues at coordinate 213,407,300 of CM031234.1, read as the reverse complement.
TCAAGAGTTTCATGAATATCAAGATCAACTTCACGCATACATGCTTTAGTAATTTGAGATCCCAAGGAATTTAAACTATTGGTGTATAAATTTTCATTCAATTATTTTGCAGCTCTAGTGTAGTTATCTTCAAGCAAAAAAATGGTTGCCCCATATAAATAATTTACCAACAGGGATCTTCAACAAAACTAGCAAGGACATTTTTGGGTTAGGCAAGACGAAGAAGCTTGCTGAATGAGGAAGTAGATTGATAATATTTATAATCCATATATCGAAATATAACATAACAACATGTTAAGATGGAAGCTATGATTAAAGGTTTGAGTTTAAGATTGACCCTCGGTATATATAATGTAAGCTTACTATTACTATTCAAGGTGATCCAAGGATCAGCACTTTCTATTAACTATAGTAATGTAATTACATTATGGAAGTACTTATAGCCTAGGTTTTCTCATGGAGTGATGCCTCCATATATTATGTCAATTTAGATAGGTCAAACTTTGACCCCAATGTTTTGAAGCCAAAATACCCGTGTATAAACTCAATGTCATATTTTACAATGTTTACTAATGTATACGTGAAGGTACGTGTAATATGTATTTGTATCTATGGCCTCTTCTTGTTTTTGAACCAAAGTGTCATACAGATCGTTGCTTGAACCCCACAAGCCTTTGGCTAACTTCCTATCCCACGCGTGTGTGTGTGTGCGCGCACGCGTGTGTGCATGCACATGAGTGTGTGTGAGCATGCATATGTGTGCGCGTGTGTGAGTGTGCGCGTGTGTGCATGTGCATGTGTGGGTGTGTGCATGCACTTGTGAGTCTCTCTCTCTCTCTCTCTCTCTCTCTCTCTCTATATATATATATATATAGTTCAATAGTTGAGTGTTATTTCCTCCCAACAATCAGCTAAGTTACCAGAAGATGAAAACAGAGACAAAAAGGCTCCGAAACATGGAAACTGATTTTCCAAGAACTTTTGGGAACAAAAACACATGGAAATTTGTACAATAAATATTAGAAAATAGAAATATTTTTTAAAATAGCACTTGAAAAATATGGTATTCTTTTTTATATTTATGTTTTTAAAAGTTTCTTTTTTGTTGTTAAAAAGGTGTCAGAAACACCCAAAACCCTGCCAGACACATTCAGGAACAGCCATTCATTTCCAGAAATTTTCTGGCATCTGACCAGGAATTCATGTTCATTTTGCTTCAGAAATGTTTCTAGCAGCAAACACCTTGTGTAGGTGGTGTTTCTTACAATTTATACAACCAGGGGTAGGTGGTCCCCGTTAATATGTGGTGGTAATAGAAATAGTGACCCCCTTTTATCACCGAACCATGTCACATTGGCATGTAGACATTTTGTTTATGAATTCACACTTTTATTTACCTCAACAAATAGAATCACTGTAATTAGTCGCTACCAGCATAAGTAAAACCTATATCAAGGCACATGTATATGTTTGAATTTATGCAGTCTCATGCAGAAAGACGGTACTATATTAATGTGGAACTACACTAGCCAATCTCCATCAATGCCTCAAGTTCACAACCATTAATAACAGCGAAGAAGTGTTGAAAGCACTTCCCATCTAACAAAGTTGAAAGGGCTTTTTTCGACATTGATAGTCCATGTGTAAATGTGATATCAAAAGGATACAAACACAATGGTACTACAAACATGTTCACTAACATAAAATAAATACAGATGCAACAAGAGTGACAATTGATAAAAGTCCTTGGTTAACCTTGGACCTCAAAGGTATAGTGATATTCCTTGTGGTAGAAGAGGAGGAAGCTGCCTGAACACCTAAGCTAAAAGCTTTGTGGAAAAGTTAAAGAAACTAACTAATATTGTTCTACAAAAGCTAGACAAGCTTGCCTGCTGCCATTTATAGCAATATGTGCTATACCTGAGAAGGAAAGAATAATAATGTGGAACAAAATACCATTATAGGGGAATGCCATCACATTAAGTGAAATGTAGATTAACAGACATTAGATAAATAACCATAAGCTAGAGAGGACCCATTAACTTGGAATATTATCAATAAAAGAACACTGCGGAGGAATTTTTTCTATTGACCCTGCAGAAGTGAGAACTATTTCTAGCTTTAAATTACACTTATAAGCTAAGTCACAAGGTTCGAGTTCGCGTTCATGTTTGACGAGGATAAAGTTCGGTTCAAGTTCGCCAAGGGATAAAGTTCGAGGAAAAAACGACTTTAAGTTCGAACATTTTTTCTATCATTTTTATTTTTTGAAAAAATGCATAAATATGTCAGGACAGAGTGGAGAGAGCTTTATATCCACTACTTTCAGTCAGTATATATATAAAATAATGCAAAATCGCATCAAAAACTTCCCATGTAAAAGTAATGGATAAAGTTCGAGTTCATGTTTGACGAGAATAAAGTTCGCGAAATTCGAACTTTTTCAATAAAATTCGCCAAACCTTGTGACATAGCTTATAAGCATAACATAATTGATATACAGAGGCAATTTTTAGCCACTAACCAAAAACCATAGTGTGCTATGTTGTTTAGCATAATTGCTGGTCTAAACTTACACCATGTAGAGAATAAATTTTGAAGCTGTTTTGGCAAACTAAATATTTAAATTCTTAAACAGTCTCCATCTCTATCTTTCCATATATAAATTTTGCATTAAGATATTTGGATATATGCAATTACGAAAAGGAGTTCCAATAATTGCACGAGGAACATACTGGGATAATAAATTTACAAAATAATGAATGAAAATCAACCCAAGTCTGAATCCAAGGAACAGCATGACAAAACCCATCACATGCTCATACTGAGTAGATTTCTAACTGCTTTACTTTTCTCAGGTCATTAAATGGAAATGTTGCTCAATTATATATGCTTCAACCTTTTTCATCATCTGCAGCCTTTTATCCATGATCAATAAGGAGCATGTGGTGGTTATTTGCAACCAAGGTATCAGTGTGAAGTGATTCAGAAATTACATATTTATGTGAAAGGCAACTGATCATCATCTGTAGCCTTTCATCCATTATCAATTTGGAAGGTGTGGTGGTTCTTTGCAACCTGGATATTGAAGTAAAATGATTCATAAAGTACATATTCATGTGAAAGATAACTGGCCACTTGCTTTCACTTGACATGTCCCTCAGCCCTCAGTAAAAGGGCCAAGTGTTTGCATTTCTTTACCACGTTTTCCTTGCACTTTAGTTCCCAAATAGTTTGTGTCATCATCATGATCCACATAACGGATGCAGAGTAATCCTAATTAAAAGAAGCTGGTAAAGACTGTTGCAAGTCCCCGCCGCCTGGTGGTTATAGCCTATAGGGACTCGCCTTAAACGAGCACACCAAGAAGAGTTGATTCAGAGTCGCTGGGTCACCAATTCCAAGAGTTGTCCAAAAATAAACATGAGTTGGAGTTTGCATAGATGCTTGTGAAAGCTTACTGAATGCAAATATCTCATCCTGTATACTCTTATCATTTATGTCCAAAAATTAGCAGCTCTGGAATATTCCTTCCACCTTATGTTTAGGAATAGCGGATTTGAACAAGTTTGGTAATAACATTTCAATCACAGCTGTCTAGTTTTCAATATAAAGTAAAATTTACAGACTAAAAAAGAAGCTAAGAGTTTGACCGACTTGTAACAAGAAAAGTGGTTGCATCTTTCAGATCAACCTTGAGAAATTACAGCATAATGTAATCAATAAGCTTTTGGTTCAAGAAACTCAGATATACAGCCTATACAGAAAAATATAAATAAATTAAAAAAGAAAATATCTTAATCTTTTGCAATTGTATGTAGAACATGATTAAGAGATTGACCTGACAGGCACAGCATGATGGGCTTCAAGGAGTATTACCTGTAAATATATTCCAAACAATGGTAGTGTTCAAGATATACAATGGAATTATATATTCCAAACAGTTACAACCTAATGGGAAAGGCCAAAAGTTTGGAGTTCATCCCAATCTTGAAGATGATCTTTATTATCCTCAGAGTACACATCAAAATGATCTTTATTCTTCTCAGAGGAGTAAGTGTAATTAGTATCAGAAGTTTCATGATTTCTGTTGTGTGAATACCAACTTGGAGGAAATAGCTTTTCTACAGCATTCGTCAGTTCAGAAGGCACCCTTTCAAGCATACGTAAACTCTTGCTCCAGTGTGTTGCAGTCCCCAAGTCTACTGAGAATCCGCGGTCCAGCATTTCCTTGCTGATTCTCAGGATACCTGAATACACACAAGTCTGAGCAAAAACAGCTCTAGATAATAATGATGTCACTAAACAATGATATACAGCTTGATCAGGCTCCAATCCCACTTGTTTCATCTCCTCAAAACAAGCCAACGCTTTCTCTGGATGAGATGCCAGTGCCCATCCGTGTATTAAAGTTGTATATGTTTTAACATTAGGCTCGATACCCAAACTTCTCATTTCTTCAATTGCAGCTATTGCTCTCTGCACACAGTACAGTTTGAAAGATTCATTAAAGCTCTTAGAAATTAGCATGCACTATGACAAAGTATGCATATGCCGATATAACATAAATCATTCTGGTTTCTTTAAGAGGTGTGAGAAAAGAAGATGATGGAAAGAAAATATACTGAACATAATGATGTGGGTAGGCTATTATTATAGACTTAAGCAACAGCTACACATTTTTCCCAGTTGAATGGCTGTTAACCTCCCTCGCATGAAGTAGACACAACCATTATTGAAAGTCTGATTTTCACTACAGTTTACAAAATTCAGAGCATAGTAGGAAAATTCTGGAAGAATAAATCTGTCACAACCAGGCAAGAGCCAATTTCTTAATGGAGCATGTCTCTAACTGTTCTTCATTTATGAACTTATGAGAGTATCCATGGCTGCATTTGAATTCATTTAAGCTAGAGGGCGCAGATGGTTGCTAATGGCAAGCAAGGCACATGAATAGATTTGGTAGTACGTGCATATTTCTGTATAGTAAACATGGGAAGACTCCTGAATTTTCAAAATTGTTGAGAAATATGAAAATAATTGTCAAATTGGAATCATCAAAACAAAAGTACAAGCAGGCACCCATAACCACACATATATTAGTAACATTTAGGTAGGTGCATGCATATTGCAAAAAGGGAAAACAACACAGATCTGTATGGATGAATTACTGACCTTCATGCATGGAAAACAACTGTCTGCTCATCCTTCCCAACCAAAAGGATAGAACATGCAAATGGAAAAGCCACTCAAGCTGCAATTCTTTATAACTGAGATGGGACAAAGGCCGTGTCATCTGAAGGTAAAGTAATTAATATGCAGATTTAAGGGGGCTTACCCTGGGCCCAAAAATGTTGAGAACATGGGTACAAGACACCTTAACAGCCTTCACCACTAAACCAAAAAATGACCAAGTTTTCTGAGGAGGACCTTAGTGCGTGAAGAAAACAAGACTATTTATGAAGCCATTGTCACTTGCACATCAATAAGGTGATTGATGTGCCCAACATCTCAGAGCTCTTGCACAAAACTCAGATAATGTTCTTCCCCAGTCTGCTTTTAGTATTCCAAGGCCTGGACGCCGTCCAGACTCAAACAGCTCCCTCATTTTTTCTGGGCATCTGAACTTTACAATCAATCTCAAGTTACACACTCTAGCCTCAACCTACATTCTCGTTTTTAGCAAAAATGAACTTCCCAGGTCTTAAAGTTGGAATGCAAATTGCTATCCCCCATAGAAGATTCCAAGCCGCCTCCATGCCCAATCAAAATTCTTGGATTCGTAACTCTGCTTTTGAGCTTCCACCTGTCCCAAGTAGACTTCCGACGAATAAGGAAAATTTCTCCTTAATGTTACCCCTCAACACCATTACTTCCAACATTCAGCACGCGGGTAAGAAAACTCATGAAAAGGAGTGCACATTCTTTTGTGGAAAATGTATTGCTCTAATGGTAAATTGCATTAAGTAGCAAAAAGATTAAATTAAGGTTTTGCAGGAGTGCATGAAGCGGCAGAAAAATTGACTCCTATACTTAAGTCACAACTTCAAGCACCTTTACAGCAGGACTGAGGCCATTGAACAGATCCTCACCACTGAAATGAACAGGAAGAGGCTTGCATGATAGTGGAAGCTTCTATTTGTGGGGGAGATTGGAATCCATCATCATATGGGCCTGTTCTAACGCCTGCTGTCCCTACCTGCACCCTTCAGGAAAGTGATCATGCTGCTATGGAGAAGCAGGATCAAGAAAATCCTTCAAAATATTTCCAAGGGCCCAAAGGAGGGTAAAATGTTGGATATCTATTTGTTTCTATGTTTGAAAAAATCCTGATTCATAAAGACATCTTCAGGCATATCTCGATAGTATTATAAAAGTTGTCTGCACTAGGAGTGAAAAAAATACACTATATTCGTCCTCCAAACAGCTAGTCAAAGTTCGTATAACACTTTCAAACTTTATTGCCTTTGATGCTGTGTTCATGCTTTCAAATTTCTTGGAGCCATTAATATCACGAACATATGATCCAGATAAAAGCTTTTTGTCATCAGTCCTTGATATGCCCCTAATATTCTATCTTCGTAATTGTATTAAGGCTATAGAGTGACCGACTTATGGCATGCATTACCTTTCCCTTTTCTTTTGTTAGTCTCTACATGTTTCTTAATTCAGCTAGGTCAACGTAAATAGGACTTTGGGGTCACCTCTAAGGATAGATATTCTCTAAAGATAAGGGGAGATATTCTTTTCTAAATCATGATAAGTAGAAATCTCTATTTCATTTTATTATCGTTTTGCATTCTAGATGCTGCCCCTTGAAGTGGCTAGTATTTCTGATTCAGTTATATCATTACAATTGGCATTGCTGCATCACTATCTTTGGATTTGCTGTTATTTTTGCATTCAAGAGGATATGCCACTGCTATTTGAATTTACTTTTTGCTTTGCAGTTAAGAACTGATAACAAGTGATATCAGAGCAGTGAATTGTGTGGAAAATTTGTAGTGTGAGGATGAAGGCAGGGCATTAGC
>CM031234.1:210845269-210867769 GCA_018340775.1 Taxus wallichiana var. yunnanensis | reverse complement strand
TATTTTTATCTTTCATCCCCTATTTTTATGATATCCTTTTCTTTTTCTTAAATCATACTTGTACGCTTATTTACAATACATTTTTGGCACCATTTTCTTTATTTATGTCGAGATATATCTATCACAAGGTACCTATCTAACTATGCAAGTGTAATTATTTAGCCATACAATTGTATAGGTCTCAAAAATATATATTCAAGAAAAAAGACCCAAACATTACTACATGACCAAGATATTACTATTTTTTGATTGACTTCTCCAATAGTCTAATAGAAGTCAAATTTATGAATGAACTGTCACATGAAAATCAAATGAATACCAAATTTATTGTTGAGAATAAAAGTGAACAACACACACCATTAAACATTCCTGTAGAAACGCCTCTTAACATAATAAGTGTGTCATATTTGTCATTCTTTGGATAAAACCTCAAAAGCACAAATCAAAAACAAAATAAAATAATTTGATAAAACTGGCTCTACACTTGATATAATAAAACACAGTATTACAAATAGACAGACATTCATTCTGATTGAGTAACGGAATGAAACAATGAATGAATACATTAGTTTTATTTGGTACCTATGCAACCCTAAGTACCTTTGGGTTAGGAGGGGGATGTGGGTGTGGGTGTGGGTGTGGGTGGAAGTGGTGATGAAGATGCCTCCTCCTCGAGACACCAAGATGTTTTCCCCTACAATCGCATACACCACTACCTATCCCCAAAAAACATTGTGACTCGGCATTTTCAAAACCCTCCTCGTCGTGAACTTCAATAGCATGCACGCAACAAGTAAAGGAGCACGGTGATTTTCCTGCCCAACGCCCGTCAGAGATGGAAACTTCCGTAAACAGTGCCAGTGAAACCGTGGCCAGACCCGCGGGGTTCAGAGTCACGTCCGATGTGAGTTTATCTGCATTTTTTGAAAGAGAAAGAAGATGAAGATGAACAAAGTTGTATTATTGTGCGGTTATAAAATTAAATTAAGTATTTGTATAGAAACCCCATGCCATGGCCAAGCCAACAACAGCATAGACGAAGAGCAAAGTGAAGATAAACTCCGCAATTTACGTCTTCAATTACTCCAACTTAGACGCATCCTCCAACCTGCCAAATTCTATGCCCGACACCATTTTTGCCTGATGATCTAAATTCTATGTCGAACCTGGAAATGTTATTAAGTAAATAGAGCTTTAAGAAATTTGTTTTTCTTGTGAGACTTAGCTCATCATTGAGCTTTACTGTTAACATTGTTTCTAGCTCTTAATGAGCACGACTGTTTTGACCTGTTTATAATCATGAATTGATTTCCGGTTCGTGGGATGAAATATGGGAAAGTATTGGGAAGAATATGGTTTTCTTATAAAGCAATGATGTTATTCTTACCTCTTTGCATACATTACGAGATTTGACCTATTAAGTGAGAATTTGAAAGGTAGTCACTAGTTTGTTTCATTTGATAATAATGGTAATTGATCTATTTTGGTTTTATTCAATTGTTAATATGAAAAAGGAAAATGAGTAGATACTAACTCATTCATTATAAATATTCGCATAACTTTTTGAATATTGTTGAAACTTAGTTTTATGATGTACAAACTAAAGAGTGAGATAGTATTATGGATCTCCCTTGAGAAATGTTATTTGAGTTAGTTTTATGATCTTCTACTTAAGCATAACAGATTATATGTGGTTGGAAGTAATTTCGATACACATTTTTGTTATTATTTCTTCTTTGAATATAATTTTTGTAAAAAAGATAAAAGGAATTGAAAGTGTAGACACCTATATTTAGTTCCCTCATCATTCATTTTCCCCTCTTCGATCACCTTGCGCATTCATATTCCCCTTCCTATTTTAAATATATATTTACCTCTTAAAATTCTATTTCCTCCCACATCCCATCTATTCTCCATAATTCCTAATTTTCCCATATTTATTCCCACCATTATTCATATTCCCATCATTTACACCGATCCTATCCTAAATATCCCCATTTAATACCCCTTAGGATTCACACTACCCTTATTCATTACCCTCCATTGATCATCCCTAAGACTCCCTCCCTCATTTAATCCTCCCTTATCATCCCACTACCCATTATTCCCTCCTATGCATCCATGTGGTCCCAAAATAGTCCACCATCCTATTCTTAGTCCTTTCTTTTGAAGTCAAACCTCACCTCCACCTCTCTAAGCATGCGGTTTGTTCTAGTTGTCGATGACTCATGCGGTCGCCGTCGACCCTATATAGTCACATTCACCCCACCTCTCAAGGGGCTGAAAATTTTTAGATTTCTAGAATCCTTTCGTGCTTGTTGCCTCCTTCCTCTTCACGTGAGTTACTTGTAATCAACTAGAATCAATCTCGGTGCCCTTTTACATGCTATCATTTAAGATTCTTTCTTAAAATTTTCTTGGAGATCTCTTCTTGCCCCATTGCTTTTGTTTTATGGGTTTACAGGTTTCCCTAGAGCTCTACCCATCCATTAAGCCATCTACAATCCTCTACACACCTATTTTCCCATTCATCCATCTTCCTAAATCTTAAACCATGATGCATTCGCCATCGACTCATCCAGATCACTATCGACCCACCATGTGTTGACCTTGTCCTATGTCAAAGATCATCATCTAATCCTATCCCATAGCTTCTCTTCTATCCAAACCATCCTATCTCAATCACCCATCTATTTATCAACCCCGACCTTGTTTTCTCGGCCTTTATTACCTTCGATATGGCCTAGTCGTAAATCGACCCTACCAGTTTACACATCGAGATCTGTTTCTAGTTACATCATATCTTCTCACCATTGTTTCGCATCAAATCCAACATCTCATACTAGATCTAGCTCTGTTCTTTTCCATCCTGCAATCGACTTTTCACCAATTTCCATCGACCATACCAATCGGACTCAAGTCGTTGTCGACTGCTTCGGTTTGGTTTGTTTTTCAAAATCTTCCATTATTAGATCTTCATATCAACATCTCTAGCATACATCATATCTTTGGTTTAGATTATTATTTGCATCCTTCCATCACTTATCATTTATCAATCTTCATTATCAAACTTGGGTTGACATACATCCTAGGAAGTTGTCGCTTTCCCATGATTGACCTTGTCAGGAAACCCACCATCCTATTTTACTAATCTTTTTCGTGATATCTTCTCTTTGTTGTGTAGGTCATCAAGATTGTAGTGGAGAGGTTCCCTTGCATCGTTACCTTCATCATCGTCATCGTGATCTACATTAGGAGGTAGTAGTAAACCCTCCCTTAATTTGGTGTTCCTTGATTTCTTGTATCCCTTGCCTTAACTTGTAACATGAGTGGGAAATATCGTAGAACATTTTGGCACACCCGGTGGGACCTACCATTTCTCTTTGGTGGGTATTTTATTTTATTCATTTCATTTCATATTCTACTTTTCTCTTTCCAATAACCTCATAGGTAGGAGCTTCACTTTCTCACGTGCGTGGTGATTTTCTTGCTTGGATAGACAACGCGTTTGCTAAAATAAAATAAGGAAAATAGCGTTATCTAAGTATTCTTTTTTTTTCCCTATTTTCTCCTTTCTACATCTTTTTGTGTACTCTAATTGAACTTTATATTTCATTTTGGACTTAAAAAGAACACCTTCATACTTGTTTTCTCATCTAGTATAAATAGGAGGTAATTTGTTGCATTCACCTTCTTCCACACACATCCAAACTCACACATCATTCTTACACATCTCAAACATATTCAACCAGGTGCAAATATTGGGATTTGATCACCCAATAGGAAATTCACCCCAGTGTTCTTGACCATGTTATAAAATTTTTGGCTATCGGTATATTAGCTAAGAACTCGACACCCTTATCGTTGCGGTGCATGAAGTGTGGGGTAGGCCCCAATATCAAGCCACGTACTAGTAGTCATCACATATTTTTTTCTCACATACCTTTGGGTATATCAAGGATGTCATCCAAAACATCCAGAAACCAAAGTTAAATCGGCCATTTCCTAGGTTCCCTCTAATCCTTTTTCTTATTATTTTTCACATCTTCTAATAAACAAGATAATTAAAACACTATTTTTGTCTTGTTTGTCTTAGTAACATTTACATAGGTTCTTGTTTGTTTCATTCCCATTCTTACCATATCTCAAATAAGAAAAATGGAACAAACTACCTCAACCAACATCCCCATCTCCAACAAACTATCCCAATATACATCTACTTTTGCCACTGTTTCTTCCACCCCTTTGATTACTTCCTCCTCATTTCCCTAACCCATTGTCTCCATTTCTTTTCATGGCTCCTTCTAGTGAGCCCTTTACATTCCAGATCATTCCCATGTTGAAACCAATCCTTTCCTATACCACCATTCATTCCCTTCTAGACCAGGGACACCTATATCTACGCTTTTGGAGACCTTTGGGCCTCCCATTATCCCCCGTGGATGCTCGGAGTTCCAAGAAATCCTAGACACTAACCCAATTGGTCTTCATTTACGACTACTTCTCCATAAATCCACAAACCTTCCCATCAACAGACCCCCTCTTCAAAAAATCTATGCTTACCACTCTCAACCCGAATCCACTCAAGTCTTGACCTATAAACTCATTGTTTCTTCCCTAGAGCTATGAATGAGCTTTCCATGGTGCAATGTGAACTTGGCTCCCATCAATATTCCACTCCAATCCCCTAAACTCATCAATCCACTCAACTGGTGGTTCCTATTCTATCCAATATTCCTCACATCAACACTACTCCCTCTTCTTCCATTCCCATCACCTCTTCATCCACTATTGTCATTATTTCCCCTACCCAGACTCTTCAAGAATCCCATTCCTCCTTTCACACCCAAATAGAATGATCAAACTTTTGTTCCTATCTCTACATCCCAAATCCATGCTAATATCATCATCTCAAAATCCACCCCTTTAGAATCAACCCAGACTCATCAACCTCCTCTTTAGAATGTCTTCTGCTATATATTTCCTAATCAATCCACCCAAGTATCTCAACCACCTCATGCTTACATCCCCACTCATCCCATGTAAAAATCAATCTAACATCCCCACTTCTCAACAAACGCAATCACATCCATCTCATTATATCCCCACATCTTAGCAAAACCATATCTCCCAACCTATTCAATCACAACCATTTAACTATCTTCCCCTTACCAACCACCTCCACAAACACCTACTTATCCTCAACACTATCAATCAAATCCTCAACCCAATCCTTCTACCTCCTATATTCAAACCTCACCAATTAACCCCTCATCCCCATCTAATGACCATATATGGACTCATTGTTAAGTAGGTTATCTAACCTCGAAGCCACCACCTTGGGTCCCAAAAGCTCATTTACCTCAAAGTACAAAAAATTTTGTAATGAGCCTATCCATCCACCGGACACCTGTCAAACCTTATCCTTTGCACTGACTGAACTCCTAAATTTTTTGAAATTCAATAGTAAGGAGGACCTCAACAACATCTTCATGCCTTTAGGCACACATTACATATCTCACCTCATGCTCATGATCACTTTCCCTCATGATCAACTCCTTCCTTCCTTGGATTAGTACAATGGCATTCTAAACACTCCCTCTTTTCATTCACTCCAACTTGTGCAATTATTCTTAGAACATTTCTCCATTAATATTGCATGAAAATCACCATCACAGACCTTTAGGAAATTAAAAATTTGATGATGAATCCATCACAAATTTTGTCACTAGTGGAAAGGAGTCTCATCAATCGATTATCTTTTCTCCTTCCTCAAACCAAGCTCATCAAACTCTTCTCCTGATCTTATGCCAAGCATATCTCATCAACCCTCTAGATCCAATATTTTCAAACCTTTGAAGATGCATTCACCATGGCTTGTAAATTGGAAACTTGTGCCCTTGAGTAAGGCCACATCAAACTTAGATCTAACAAACCAAAACCCAAATTCACCAAGACATCTAATCACAATGAAAAAATGTTTCCAATGTTGTCATTGTTAAATCTTCTTCCACATCTACCTCCCATGTCAGCCTCCACAAAGGGCTCCTTGACCTACTCCCAAACTATACCCCCTCGGGGAATCATATAGTTCAATCTTTGATAAGCTCATGGTTTCCCATCTCATCTAGCTTCCTCCTATCCATCTTATCGATGACACATGTCCTAAACCCACGTGGTACCATGAGGACCACTATTGCAAACACCATCAGGTCCATGGTCATGATATTGAAAAGTGTCACACATTCAAATACCTCATCCAATTCCTTATCGATCGAGGGGATATTCACTTGGATAATCCTAACGCCCCTCCCAACCAACCTTTGATGTCTTCAAACAACCATTCCCTAACCACTCACCAAATAAACAAATAGATCCTTCCACATCCCAAGCACCCAATGCTCACACAATCAATACCTTAAATCAAGAATCAACATCATCATTTGCTCCCATTATCCCTTCATCTACCATATCCACATTATTCCTTTAACATCTAAAACACTGACACACATCCATCCATGCTCGTCTAAATACCTCTATCAATGTAAATCTACCCTCAGATTGTATCTCATACTCCCACATCTTTTGAATCTACATATGGACCCGCCACATCTACATCTTCTACATTCACACCTAACATATCCATACCTATCCCTACATCAACACCACCACCTTCAATCATATCCACATCTACACTTTCACCCGAATCTACCCCCATATCTACACCATCACTTTAAACATATACTATATAAACATCCTCCCTTGATCACTTGATACACCTCAAAGGTCTCTCTCACCCCATCCTCATCTCCCATAACTACTACTACTACTATAGAACATCTTCAAAACCATCTATAAATCCTTCCGATCTCATCAAATGCATTATCCAAAAACCACTTCCATCTTCTATCCCCACATCTTCAACAAAACATATGCCTACATCTCCTAGTTCACTCCCTAACAATCCCCCTATTGAAATTATCATCATCCCTGCCAAGGGTAAAGCCTCACATCATAAATCTAAGAACCTTGGCATCCCCACTCAAAATTCACTCACCCATCCACATAATAAATTATAACTTCCTCCTCAAAATCATATTAAGCTAAATAATCCCACCATCCAAACATCTATCTTAGGGCCTCAACCTTCTATTTTGGGACCATTCCCTTCATCCAAAACACCTATCACTACCCAATCTCAATCTAAAACATCTATCAATCCCTCCAAATCCAAATATAAACCATTTATTCCCCATCCAAATCTACATCTAAATCATCCATCCCTCCTCTTAATCTGAATCACAAGTACCTAAAACAAAATCCATACCTAAGGCTCCTTCGAGGCCTCATAAGAGCAACACTCCTCTCTTACCTTCATTGTCATCCCCCTAAGTTAAGTCCTCCTAAATTCCATACCACTTCACCTTCATAAACCATCATTATATATTATACTTAAATATTTCAACATCTCCAAGCATCCGCAATCACCCTTCCCCCTATCAATCCTTTCGATCCACGAGGACCAAAACCTATGTGGTTTGATTCTAGCACCATATGTGATTATCATCATGTCCTTGGACATGACACAAAACATTAGGGGGCCTTCATACCCTCATTGAAAATTTTATCAAATAAGATGGTCTTCTCATCGAAGAAGATCACCCTCTCCCATCTATCAGTCAATCCACATCCAAGCCTCATGCTCCAACTAATTTCATGACCTCTAAATCATCTTCCATCATCCACGTATTTTTCACTAACCATCCTCAAACATTTACCTCTCCTAAGGAAGGTCCTCCCTCTTATATCGACATCGTCTATATCACCACCTGTTCTTTCCCTCACGAGCCTTAGTAATCTACATACTCTAAATCAAAGGTCATCATCCTTTACTCCTTCCAATGATCCCACTCCATCTCCTTCTTCATCCAAGGCTAAGGTGTCCATCCTAGCCATGCCACCAACCTAAAGTTTTCCATCATTAGCGAGCATCATAAGGAAACTCGCACCAATATCTCATTAAGATGTATCTATATGAGCTTATCCAAATCTCACCCATCACTAAAAGGGCCTCATTGATGCCTTGAAATGTAACCCCATCTCATCTAAATAATCTCATCCCTTTTTAGCCCTCATTGGGGCTCTCACCACTTCCCACCTATCTCCTTTGATGATTCATAAATTCTAGACATTTCACCCAAAGATCATGACCTCCCCCTTTTCATCACTATCTACATAAATGACACATTCATTCCTCGCTCTATGATAGACATCATCTCATCTCACACCTTCATTATCTCAAACTTCCCAAATCTATCGTTTCCTAATCACGCCATGAGTTCTTTGCACCTTTATTGATGTTATTACCCCTACTTTTGGAATAATTATCCCCCCATCCACATCGGTGAAAATCCTTTCCATGAAGTCTTCTACATCATTGAAGGGGATTTTCAATACAATATATTTCTTGGGCACCCATAGATTCATGCCATGTATTGTGTCCCCTCCACTCTCCATCATTGCATCAAATATGAACATGAGAGGAAGATCCATACTCTCCTGCTGACCTTCTTCCCTTAAAGGAATGGCATATTACTTATCGGCCAAATGACATGCTCATCCCAAAGCAAGACTCATCCTCTAAAGCATCCACTAGTTCTTCTATACTTGCATCTAAACTACCTAATGAAAATCCCTTGATAATGTGATACAATGTCTATCTCTCTGGAGTATCAAATCCTCACTCTTAATTCTATTCCCTCCCTCAATTGAATTGGTAGACCCAATAAGGATCCTATGCATCATTCAAATGTTAGGGATATCATTCCCTTTGGTCCACCTCATCTCAAAACCAACCTCATCTATGTCGGCATTGATCGCCCTTCCTCTCACATCGAAAAATAACCTCACACAAAACCTTACACAAATGGATTTTATTTCCTCTATAACAAATCCTTCGCCTACACCTACCTCCACCATTTTGCATGGAAGGGATTATGTTTAGGACGTTATGAGAAAGGTATATATGATCTTGTCATTAACCAATCCCTTGAGCCTAATGAGAAATTCAAACTAGGTTTCAAGGAAGAACCCACTGACTCCCTCATGCAACCTTCTTCTACATATCCCATGCACATTGATGCCTCATCCATTATTACCCCATTAAATGACACCATGGACATGGATGATATTGTTTCCCTTTCCTATCACCTTTTTTAAGTCTTCACCTTCACCCTGGCATTGGTCACTTACTAGAATGAGGGTGAAACTAGGTCCTTTTCTCTCATTTTCCCTAACATGGTAGAGGATGATTTCCCCACCATCGAATTTCTCCAATCCATTGATGACGAATCCATCCATTCCTACATGGGGGAGGAGGATTCCTATCTTCATTAGACATTACCTCCTTGCATGGGGGTAGGGGAATGAGAGCTAACCGCTATGTAATCCTTAGTATAATCCTCGGTAAACATGGATTCGATGGAATCTTACTACGTTTACTTAAATCACATGAATCTACCCGTGACATACAATAATTCCATGACGGTATCTATGGTGGACACTTTAGCGCTTTTGGTGTCACCAAGTGCATCCTTCACCGAGGCTATTCTTGACCCACTTTCAATAAATACTACTATGAATATGTTAAAAAGTGTACTAAATGCCAACAAGATTCCAATCTTATCTGCACCCCTAGCTAGGCCTTATGGTTGGCACAAGATATGTTCCCTTTCTCATAGTGGGGCCTCAACCTCATCAACGAAATCTAACAAAATCATCAACTTTTTCTAGCAGCACATCATCTTCCGCTTTGATGTTCCCTATAAAATGATCATGGACAACGGAAATTCCTTCAAAAATTATACCTTAAGAATATTTGTGACTCTTTCAACATCAATATTAGCTTATCTTCTCCTTATTATCCTCAACATAATGGCCAATCCGAAGCCAATAATAAAACCCTTCGTAATATTCTTGCTAAAATAATTAAAAAATCATGATGTAATTGGAATCTTCACATCCCTTCACCCTTTGGGCCTATCAGACTAGCATTTATACCTCTACGAGTGCTACACCTTTCTCCCTTGTCTATGGATCCAAATCCATTCTTCCTCTTTAATTTCAAATCCCAACCTTACGTATTTCCCTTCACAAATTTATCTTTGACGAGGAAAATTGTTAGGAACATCTAGCCCAACTTAAATTTCTAGACAAACGTCACTTAATCTCTCTTCAACATCATCATGTTTATCAAGAGTGTATCAAACATGCCTATAAAAACATCTCAAGGAACGCAACTTTAACATCGGTGACCTCATCTTAAAAGAAAATCAGAATGTCACTACTCTAGAAAGGAGCTAACGTGGAAATTTTTCTCCCAATTGGATTAGACCATACATTATAGCGCATAAGTATGGATCTCGATGCCTGTCACTTAGTCTCCCTTGATGGTAAACTAGAAATGTAACCTCTCAACACCTTGTACTTGCAACCTTTCTACTATTAACATGCTTACCAGTGCGATCTTAGTAACATCCTAAGATCTCATTTCCATCACTAAGCCTTTCCATCTCTCATCGTAATGATTTGGAATTATGTGGTCTACCATCACTAGCTTATTTATGACCTTAAATATGGGCACCAAAAATCTTCTCATAGCATATTCCTTATGTAAAAGTTCTTCCTCCTAGGTGGGAACTATGATAAGGGTCCACAAGTGTCACTTGTCCATCTTATCATCCCCTCCAAAATTGGTTTACTTGGATATCCCCATCTCTATCCTAAAGTCAAAAATTTTGATGCTCATATCAAAAAGCTATCTTATCCAAAAATAGAATACGCCCTCAAAGGAAATTTTTTCATATAAAGCTAAAATTATCAAAAGTATAGATTGATCACTTGAAGGACAATTATCATGCATTTCATCCTGTATCGCCATCTAAAGAAACATTAAAAATATAAAATTCAAATAAAAATTATAATTGTATACCACTCCCTCGAAGGATGGCTACTCTTTTATATAATGGAAGTGAAAGGCTTCCCACATTGATCAAACTTCTTAAAATGTTAAAATTAAAAGAAGAATGTCAAAAGAAAGTATCCCCGAAAAGCTTCTCACATCAATCAGCTTTCCCATCTTCCACAAACTTCCCGCATTGATCATTTTGTGTCGTATTGCTCGTAATCGGGGCATAAACCTATGACTCTCACCTAAGGAGAAATTATTTCCCTCGTCTGACCTCCATATTCATCTCTTTGTTGTGTCTAAAGTGGATCTATAAGCTCACTTTCCATTTTTTTCTCTCATGATCTTAAATGTCACTAACTATCATTAGTTATGCGTTAACACTTTTTGTCTTTGGTTGCAAGTGCATTACTTTGTGTTGTTCCCTCTCACACTTTTCCTATAATTCCGTTTAAAATTATCTTTCTATATACGGTCCTCTCTACAAATAAGTGTACTTTCTCATGCTTGGGTCATCCCATCAAGGTCACACCCTTTTCCTCCCATTATCCTAACTTTTTCATCCATATATAAATATTCATATCATTTTTTATATACATCTATCCACCATATATACCTAAACATAAAATATCATCCAATCAATGTCTAAATCACTATCCATAAAATCAACAATATCTACATCATTTAATCATATATTAATCCATCACATAAAATAACATATACATATAAACCCATCACATCTATATCCAAATCATCTCATATCTCTCATATCATTTCCTAATCAACATATATCATATAATCTAATTCAAATAATCACATCACATATCCATGTCAACATCTAATCATTATACATCTAAGATCTAATCAAAATATCACATCACATCATCAATATGCATCATATCACATCCAACATCTAAACCAACATCCATAATATAATCAAATATCCACATCCATCACATAAATCATCACACAACACATATAAGCCATGAAAAAATCATATGTATATATATCCTTATCAAAATGTGTCCATACATCCATGATAGGCCTCTGTGGGCTTTATCTCAAAAATCTATACATCGAAATCCATATCAAATCTATGTAAAATGTTCACCACTAAGTGGTAAACTAAAATCGGAAACTCTAAATCCTGAACACTTCTCTCTTGGAGTGGTATCCTGTTCACCTCCTTCTTTTCCTTCATGTCCATCATCTAGGCCTAGATCATGCCTCAACCGCACTACACTTGTAATGCTACTCAACTTTGTTGGTTGTGCTAATCTCCTTAGTCTCCACTCCCCTACTAGATAGGTCATATACTCTAGAACATTAGGCAGATCTAGATGTAAAAATGTGCTCATAATATCATGCCTCCACACCCGAAGCCTTGTAATGATCTAGTGATACATTACTAGGAAGAGCCATCTCGATCAAATCCCTTTGAAGCCTTTGGTGCCTCACTCCCTAACATATTAGCTATGGATCCGAGATCTCCAAATCTAGCCTTGTAGGAATCCTTCTATCTACGATATTAATCCTACTATTATATTTCCGTATCTCTCTCCGATACAACCACCGCATCCTCATGTTATGCTACATCCCTCTCCTCCCGCGTATCATATAAATCCTCCTATAAGTGGGCTATCTTAGCTTCCTCTCCCCATCTCCACCCTCTCCTCCCAGTGCTACCTCCTCTGTCACATGCACCGCCTCCTCTCCCACCTAACCAATCTCCTCGGTGACCTCGAACCCACTTTTATGTCCACTAATCTACATATTCCTCTCCCACCCCCACATCATCATCATCCTAGGATTCTTCTCCTCTACTAATGAATCCACCATCATAAGGATAGGCATATGCCTCTCTATCTCATCACACTTATATCAAATATGCACTCTAGCTACCCCCACACTACTCCAAATTATCTCATCATCCTCATTAAATTTACTACCTATATCATCTCGCACCTCTACCCATGTACCCACCACACCCTCCTCATACACATTAGTTGTGTGTTTGTCCTCACCATGTAGAGAAGTATTTGTATGGCCTCTATTTGACGTCATCTCGCATCCAATATCCCTAGTCTATCCTCATAACACTCCTCCCCATGCTCACCCCTGTCTCCATGAGCATGGTCATCTTGGAACCCTATTGAAGCGGTGGAACCCACCTACCACACCTGCTGCTATTAGGTGATCTCACTTTGCATTTTCACATCCTCTAATCCTCTCGAATAATGTCGGTACCTAGTCTCTCAAGTACAAAGTGTCTCTAGCCTACAAAAACCAATCACATAATGACCCATCAACATCTCATCATAAAAAAACACCAATTAAATGAAATTAACCTAATATTTTCCCATTTGATGAAACCTCCTTCGAGTCAACAATGGTTTTATTTCTTTCTATGGTGACTTGCATACTTCCGACCGCCCTTCGTGCCTATTAATTTTCTAGAAAAATTCAAAAAATAATAAATAAATACACAAAAATCATTAAATTCAACTTCTTACCGCTCGTTGGGTCCTTTGGTGCTTCCTTGACCAACCATTGGCATCCATCTCTCTCAAAATCACACAAATATTTCTTTCTCATAAATCTCAATTTGTAATCTCACACAATGAAAATGAACCCCTTTGGTTGTTGTAGTCACATATATAGGTGTATTGATTAGGATGTCATCGGCTCGACCCGAGTCACCGGTGACCCAAGCGAAGTCACCAGGGAACCACTCGGTCATCGTTGACCCAAACCCTAACTTTTCTTATTTTCCATCTTCTTAACCAATATCTTCATTAAATTTTCCTTTCCTCCATCTCAAACTTGTGTGTCACCCATAACACACTTTGAATTATCTTGTATATCTATCTTGCATTTTGCACTCTACTTCATGGCCATCATTTTTCCCTTCTTGAGGTACCTCTTAAAGCCCACCCTTGTGGCCATATTTTATCTTCACCCACCGGGATGCATATTTTCACTTCCTCATGCTCACAGGACAACACATAATCCTTTTCCCTACTTTGTTACCCAACCATTTATCAAATTATCATTTTGAATACCCTCACATTTGTTTGTGTATAATTTTGATGTCTTCCTTTGACCCATTTTCCCCACAGCTTCCAAATCCATCTCGATTGGATTCCCTCCATCTCGTAGTTATCTTTATCTACTCACAAGGTCCGTAGGTAATTCACATCGCCTTCATCGTAGGTTGTGTTATGTCCCTATTTATGTGTTTCCAATCTCACCACCATATTTTTTCTTTTGTTATGGTCACCCCCTTCTCTTGGGGCATCTTTCTATTTATTTTCCCACTCTTTCCATCCTCCTTCTTTCTCTCTCCATCCATCTCTTTTAAACTCGTAATTGATCCCCCTTCGTCTCGTCGATCCCTAGTTTGAGGGGGAGAACACCTCAACCATAATCTCTCATCACTTCTAGTTTTTTCTCATGGTTCAATTTAATGAAAACTACTCAATAAATAATGGCAAATATATACACCTATATTTATTCCCCTCATCCCACGTTCGCCCCTCATCGTCACCTTGTATGTTCATATTCCTCTTCCTATTTTAAATTATCTATTTCCCTCCCGAATTTCTATTTCACCCCACATATCATCTATTCTCCATAATTCCTATTTTTCCCATATTTAATCCCACCATTATTCATATTCCATAAGTTATCCTTAAACCTACTTAATTATTCATATTCCCATCACTTATCCTAATCTTATCTTAAATATCCCCATTTAATACTCCTTAGAATTCCCACCACCCGTATTCATTACCCTCCATTAATCATCCCTAAGAATCCCTCCCTCATTTAGTCCTCCCTTATCACTCCACTACCCATTATTCCCTCCTGCAACCATACAGTCCTAAAATAGCCCGCCACACTATTCTTAGTCCTTTCTTTCAAATTCAAACCTCACCTCCACCTCTCTAACATGCGGTTTGTTCCAGGTCACCAAAGAATCATGTGGATCACCGTCAACCCTATATAGTCACATCCACCCCACATCTTAAGGGGATGAAAAACTTTAAATCTCTAGAATCTTTATGTGCTTTCTTTATCCTTATTCTTCCATGGAGTTATTTTCATCATCTTGAATCAATCTCGGCACCCTTTTACATGTTATCATTTAAGATTATTTTTAAAGTTTTCTTGGATATATCTTCTTTCCTTGTTTCTTTTGTTTATCATGTTTCCCTGGAGTTTTTCCATCCATTCAGTCATGTATAATCCTTTACACGCATCTTTTCCCATCTATCCATCTTTCTAAATCTTAAACCCTGATCCGATCTCTGCCGAATCATCCATATTACCATCGACCCACCCTATGTTTACCTTGTCCTCTATCAACATCAGCATCTTCTCATATCCCATAGATTCTCTTCTATCTAGACCATCCTATCTTAGTCACCCATTTATTTATCAACCCTAACCTATTTTTCTCGCCCCCGATCTCCATTGATCCGCCTAGTCACCATCAACCCTACCAGGTTCGCACATCGATATGTTTCCAATTACATCATATTTTCTCACCTTGTTATTATCCATCACATATAGCATATTTTTACAAGTTATATCTATTTTTCTATCCATTATTAAATCAGTTCTACACCGATCACCATCGATCAGTATGAGAAAACCTTAGTAAATCGTCAAACCGCTTTCGTTTGGTCTATTTTTCAACATCTCTAGCTTACATCATATCTCTTGTTTAGATTATTATCTACATCCTTGTATCGCTTATTTATTATCAATATTCATTATCAAATGTGGGTTGACATACATCCGAGGAAGCTGTCACTTTCTCGGGACTAACCTTGTTAGGAAACCCACCATCCTATTTTACTAATCATTTTTGTTAGCTTCTCTTTTTGTGAAGGTCGTCAAGCTCACATGGGAGAGGTTCTCTTGCACATGTACCTTCATCATCATCATCTCCATCTACATCGAGCTGTCCTTAAACCCTCCCATAATTTGGTGTTCCTTGAATTATTGTATCCAAAGCCACGAATGCTATCGGGCTCAATGTTATAGATCCCAAAGAATTTATGTCAATAATATTCCATTCTTCATCGGGCGTCTTTTTAGGTCCTGGAATTTTCATCCAACAAAGATTACAAATATCTTTGATACATATAATCCCCAATCTGCATCTTCCATAATTTATAATTTCAGTCGTCAAACTTCTCTACCTTGTATTTTTTTTTCTTCTACCATTGTTGTAGCTCCCACTCAATCAAAAAACCCTTTGTGAGTAAATCTGCGCAGACACAAACCCTCAAACAAATCTATAATACTAGTTGTTGGGGCTAGAACAACGTTGTATAGATGATATATTAGATCTAAACATACATGCAATGAAAGCGGGTATTCTACTAGAATAATTATACAAAACAAGAATATAAATCAACACCATATTTAACTTGGTTCACCCAGTGTGGGCTACGTCCACCAAGAAACAAGCCAATCTATTATCCAAATATTTCACAAGATATACAATTGAAGATTTAAAATCTTCCACACCTCTCAAATGTACAATACTTTCTTTCACTCGAGATTTTTCTTCTTCTCCAATAATTCTCTATCTCATAATTATTCTCACAATAATCATCAACTTTTGCAAATTCTTCTTAATTCTTACTTCTAAACCCTATATTTCATGCTTATATAGGCATATACAAACTTAGGGCACTTAGCCATGCAATTACAATCAATATATCTACTTTTATGCTAAAATTAGATCTAATTCCCGAGAGTTAATTAAAACACTCACACACAGGTAACCAATGTTGGTTAGCCCTAACCAATGTCAGTTCCTCCTTATTTGACCAATGTTGTTCTCTCCTTAATTGATGTCGATTCTTGTTTTCCAAAGTGAAAGCTTTATATTGTATGTTAAACCGAATTAATTGAGCTCCATAAATCAAAACTTGTATCCCTTGCATTAACTTGTAACAAGAGTAGGAAATATCGTAGAACACAAATATACATATATGTACTCTATCTCGCTTAGGACAATTACCTTTTAAATTTGATGTCATCATTACATTGTTAAGTTTATAAAAGCATAAGCATGATTTGTGGTTATTTATAGTATTAAAGGGAATGAAGGTTTAATTAAACTTGGATTTAATTTTATTTACTGAACTATTATTTCTAATCTTGGATTATTGAAATAAATGAAATTATTAGTATGTTAATTTATCATCTTTATGATAATTTAATCAAAGTTGATTTTATGTACCGAAAGTAAACATACTATTTTAATATGAAGTATTATTCCATATATGCATGTTATAGAATACATATTGTAAACTATGAAGCTTATAATTATATTGTGTTGATTACGAATCAAGTTAACCATAACATATTTAGTTATTTCATCATGAATAAAACAAGGAATATGCGTTTGTGAACTCAAGTCGATTCTTTGAACTAGCACATATATATTTTCCTCTCCTACAATTTTTAGGAAAGGATGACATTCTTAAAGTGAATATTGGATATGATTATGATTTTTTTACTTCTTGTGATTTTATGATACAAATCCAAAAGGATTATTTTAAACATTTGTTAAATGTGAAAGGAATGTCTTCGCATCTTCTAAAGTTAATTTTTCCCAATGTATTATTTTTGATGTTTTGTATATCATTATTAATAAAAATAAAGGATTATCTTTATTTTAAACATAATATATGAATTGGCTGATTTTGTAATTTATATTGCTAGATATGTAAATAAGAATATGTTTTTATACATATGATTATTAATAAATTTGATTATTCTTATGATGTGTGTTAATGAAATGATCAAGTATATCGAATGACGACATATGAACAACACAGTTAACAATATAATTAAAATGAAGTAAAATTTATTATTGTACCTTATGGAGTTTAATGGACTAATTATGACAAGAAATGAACTTAATGTAATGAAACAACTCGATGAGAAACATGATTAAAATGACCTATACTTCATTATGTAGAATCTATTGTAAAAGTACGGAAAGAGGAACTAATGAAAGTAAATAACTTGTTGAGTTACTATAATCATATTTTTAAGAATCTAATATTGTGTATCAATACATTATAACGTGTCATAAATGATGTAGTTACTTCATCTATCAAAGATAACTTAAAGTATATAAAAGCATAGGTGATATGTCCCTTCATCTTCTTGTTAATATCCTACCCATGCCAACTCAAAATGACTACGGGAAGGGTAATGAGGACATAATGATGAAAATCATGATGTGGTCACTATCTTTCCCATAGGGATCCTAAGGTGGTACCAATAGGATCATTTCAATTAGTAGGATGAGTCGACATGGACTCTTCTTATTCTAAAATAATCACTCTCTTAAAAAACGAAAAATAATCCCGATAACTATATTAAGATAGTTATGTGTGGACATAAGACAAATTTCGTAGGCTAGTGTGCAGTCTCGAAACTAATCTTGCAAATCAATGCTTGAAAACTTTGGCCAAAGTAATGTAATTGTTGACTACATTGTCTTGTTCACCAATCCCCTAAATCAACAATGTCTGGATCTAGATGGAAGTTGCATAAATACCTTCCTAGTAGGCACTAAGGAGATGCACATGTTCTCATAACCTATATAAGGTTTAACAAAGTATACATAGTATACACACTCGTATAGAGTGATCAAGGGAGATTAAGTAGATATAGTATACCCTTATAGCTACACATGGTTATTATATGTTATCGGATGGATTTTGAATATTAAACAATGTTGGATTATTTAACAACAAGATAAATATTAATGTTAATCATTAGAAGCATTAATTGAACTTATGGGGTTTGCTTTACAAAAATCCCTTAATTTGGATGAATCGTAACATGGGTGCTACATTGCTTTGTGTAGTAGTTTGGGACACGCTTTAAAAAGTAGATAGATTAGATCATTTCTAGTATATTATTATCAAATTAGTTCAAATCATTACATAGAGCAGTAGATCAGCTAAATCATATTCTCTCCCATTGTAAGTCTTTTATCCATCATTTTTATCATTTCTTAACGATTATTCTTTATATTACTACAATTATCCTTGTAAAATTATTGATTAGGATAATTTACCATTGGTTACTACCCCTAGAAAGATATTAACCAATTTAGGTTAAATCATATATAGAAAAAGCAAGAGTTGTAGTCCAACATTTTTTTGACTATATGATAGACATGTGTGCAACAACCTCCACATGAATAGGTACACATGATATGAGTGATAAAACTATGAAAGACGTGTGCAAAGAAGACTAAGCCAAAAATATTAAATAAATCTAAGTGAAATAAGTAAACTTAAAATAAAAGGTGCATATATATAAATATTGTACCAACATTCATTACCCTCAAGTTTCTAAACTTCAAACAAATATTTCCTTAACATATTCTAGACTCTTACCATTCATGGTTAAAATTTGAATGTATTTACATTTTTGATTGAATTTTATAATAAGATGAGAGAGTAGATTTGTTAACATTAAATGTCAAATATTTCAATTGACCTAGTTAAAATTTGAATGTATTTTTGCTCTTGACATGTACAATCAATTATATTCCGGATAATGAGAGTATTTTTTTACATTTTGTTATATAGTTCAATTTAATTTTCTTTTATATTTTGCTACAACATGTGATTTAGGACATTCACAACTACATCTAAATATTATCCCCTTTAAATTATCATTTGAATATTGATTGACATCAATTCTTTATTCTAAAAATCCCACCGTGAAAAAAAATAAGAGGATGTCAAATAATATTTTGAAGCCTATGTTGCAGCCACAATATTATATGATTCATAATACTTGTGCTTTAATATAATTTTTTTAAAATGTTCTTAACTTTTAGGACATGCCTACTAGATTTACTATATTCATATGAAATGTAAATATTTATATCAAGTTTTCACCATAAAAGGCTTAGTTGAATACACGCCCTTCACATTGAAATTATGACCGGCCCTCCAAATTTGATCCCAACTTGAAGATATATGGTAAATAGAATGATAATAAAACATAATTCACATTTATAAAAATAAACAAAAACCCATTCTATTGAAAAACAATGTTCCTCTTTTTAGAAGGTCTACAAAATAATCATTAATGAAGCAAGAATATAAATGTGATGAACCTTGGCCAAATGTTTATACGAAACAAAATACCCAACTCTAAAGCAACCAAAGAAAACAATATCATATGTGTTTGTGGTTATTATAGGTTTGATATCATTACAACCAAAATAAAAATAAAAACATCATCTCTTGGGCATAGATACAGTAGCCATATTTACTTAGTAGAACATAGAAACAATCTTTGAAACATACATAGTTCATTTATAGACAATAAAAATGATAACACGAAAGATAAAACCTTAAATGGTGTTGAAACATCACCTAGAAATTGAAACCCACCTTTAACTATTTGAGAAGATAAAACATGACAACAAACAACACTAAAGGCAACATGCGAAGTGGAGCTTTCATTTATTGACTTGTATTGAAATGAAATTACTAGGAAAATTTAAAAAATCAAAGCTTATCGTAAAAATTGTGTACAAGGTCTATTTTGGTCACATTTTTATTTATTCATGTAATATTATTTTCTATACCCAAATTCTTAGGCATCAGCTTGGTTCTTCATCCAGTTAGAACTAAATGCTCACCCAAAGCACATGAATCTACCAGTTCTATTTTTGCATTATCTTGTCAAGATGTTAGCATGCATATTCATGATTACCATTATCAAAGCATACATTCAGATGTAAATCATTACAAACATCATAAGGAAACATAACATATTAAATAAGAACTAAGATCAATTGCACCATGTGAACACCATACTTAGATACATCAATTACCAGAATCCATCCACATTGATCCATTCATAACATAATAATTACATAACAAAGATTATTACATAAATATAGTATCACGAGTCATCTGTGCAAAACATCGAGTAGCATAACCCTATTACGTCACATATGCCCCTCAATAACGTAGTATAACACATATATATAAGGGTGGGGACTTGCCCAAAATAGACTGCATGCTCAAAATAGACAACATGCATGCTTTCCTAACAAGCTTAATAATAGACTACCCTAAAGATAAACTCCACCTTAATCCTATTATTAGCTTCCATGCATGTGTTCGAAATACAAGTTCCTTCTCCAAAAATAGACCTTGTGTGGCCGCCAATTCTTCATGTCCTTATCTTCTATTTGAGTGGAACTTCCTTTTCTTTTCCTATTTTTAGACCGCTTCTGGAAAATGGATAAGTATTTGGTCAAAATGTGTAATTGTGTGTGTAATCCCATATTATCCTTCTTGTGTGCTCCTTCTTCTCTCATGTGCGTGTGCTTTAGTCTTCTTTGGTACTTAGTCATTTTTCTCTATCCAACATTACCCTACACTAGGTATGTTGTCCATCCTCGAAACATCATAAATTTTCTTGCAAAATAATTGTAGAACCTGTACCAAAAATGAATGAATAAATAATCACCTTACACCAAATAATCCAAAGAATTAATCCTCCTTAGGGGAAGGACAATTGGAAAATCCTTAATCATAATTTTCTCCAATTCCTTCCACCCCTCCAACTCTTTTCTTACCTATCTTGGGACATTATAAAGAATAACATGGACCTCTGCAAGAGTTAAGTCATCAATATTCCCCCTCATCTACTCTATCAATGTTTCTAGTTGTTTGTTTGCATCATTCAATGCATCCATTCTACGTGTGATTTGAGGAAATTTTTCTTTTAGCCTCTCCTTGAGTGAGGTTTTTAGTAAATTGATCACCTCCCTCTTCTACTCCACCTCTGTCAAGATCTTATCTCATTCTTCCCTATTACTCTTATGTTTGTCTTGAACTCTTTCAACTCTTCTTCATCCTTGACTACACACAACCCCACAACATGATTGAAATCTTCACAATTGTCATATACGACTGACCTCTATAACTAATGCATCTAGCATCATACTACGCATAAGGTGGGCTTTAATATTATCCCTTTTGTGTTGTTTCTATCTCACCAACACATATTTTGCGGACTCTAGGGCAAGAACCTTTTATCATATGTAACCATACATGCTAAAAATCCTTCAATAAATGTAGGGTTGTCTCATACTTTGTCAGCACTTGGCCTCCCAAGTCCAGCATGCGAGTGTAATTACATTCGTAATGCATTCTACCTTTTTGTACATGGTGCTCATCAGCCCCTTTTCCTCCCACACCTCCTTTTTTGTTGTGCAATGATCATATCTTTCTCCTTGATATCCTTATCTCACTCTTTGATCTCCCTATCTTTCTCTTCAATCTCTTTGTGTAGTTTCCTAATATTGTAGTCCTTGTCAAAATTTCTTACTCTAACATACACCAATATATTATTGAGTGCATTACATGCTTTCTCATCTGTTAACATTTGGGAGTCAACTATCAGGTATGCCTCCCTTGGTGCGGACTTCAATCTTCTTTCTCGTTAGATATTGT